>MU767505.1:65710-87955 GCA_026770625.1 Nicotiana glauca | reverse complement strand
GTATACTTCTATTTAGTAAAAATATAAAAAGTTGACAAACATATTATCAATTAAAATATTCTTATGCGAGAATTTTATTAGTTAACACATAATAATTATTTTTTTAGTTGTTTTCGTTGATATACACTTTCAGGTTATCTGAATTTAGTAATTAAACATAAAAATCAATATGATACCTAAATATTAATAACCACGTGACATTCGAAAAAGATATAAGAATTTAATACATCTTAACATATGATATGAATATGTAAGAACAAAGAGATATGCGTATTTCAGTAACACTTGATAAGAAACTTATCATACAACCTCATTATTTAAGGACAATAAATATGAAGCATTTCATATTCTATTAAAATTTATAAACCGCAAGAGAATCACAAATATTTCTAGATATTTTTTAAAGAAAATTTTATATATAATCTTAAATAATATATATAAAAATTATATATTTATATGTCGGGTTAGTTCGGGTTTTTTCAATATCAAACCAAATCAAACCAAACCGAGTCAGGATTTTTAATCGGTTTGGTTTGACTTTTCGGTTTGGTGCGATTTTTCGGTTCGGTTTGTACACCCCTACTCCTAACACATACTCCAACACAATTTACTCAAAGAGCAATGTAGAAAAAAAATAATTAATTCATTCTTAAAATCTGAAAAAATTACTTATTTTGGACTATAAAAAAAGGACCAAAAAATCACTTATTTTGAATCGGAGGGAGAATCAATTAGTGAAGTATCAATTATATAAGTTATTTATGAACGATTCCAACATACGAGGAGAGTTGGAATTTTCACAACATAATATGCTGGAAGTTTGTATGCAAGAGCTTTATAATTCAGTACAGTTTGCTGGAATTTTTCGTATTTTAGCTAAGATATTGTTGAATAAAATGGTGACTTTTTTTTGTGACTTTGCAAATAATAACTATTTTTTAATTACCAATTCAAAAACTAATTAGCCCATATTATTTTAACAATATTTATAGATTCCTTTAAATATTAAAGAAAATCACATTTAATTTGATAAGATGAGAGTAGAATATTACTACTATTTTTGAAAAATCTCAATCCTCAAACACCCCACACACACACCTGCACTAGTTCCACTGTCCACGGGCAACTGTTCTCCGTGCCCCCGTCTACCAAGGCTTCGGTTCTAGAGTCTTGTAACTTCTAGATAGGTTTGAACAGACACTTTGACCTTCACCTGCCAAATGAAAGACATCAACATAAGTAATCAAAAAAGAAGCATTCGAGGATGTAGCTTATAGCATGTTTACCCAATTTTCCCCAATTTCATAAGCACTTTTTTTTTTTAAAAGTATTTGACCAAACTTTTGGAAGCAAAAAAAATACTTTTGAAAAAAAATATAAATAATTTTAGAAAAGCGAAAAAAATAGTTTCTCTTCTAAATAACTTTTTTTTAAAGTACTTTTGAGAAAAATACACTTAAAAGTAGTTTTTAAAAACTTGACCAAACAATAATTGCTGCTCAGAAGTATTTTTCAAATTATGCCAAACACAAACTATTTCTCACCAAAAATACTTTTAATAAAAGCACTTTTTAAAATAAGTTCATTTTTCTAGCTTGGCCAAATAGGCTATTAAAGGATAATAACATTGAATGTGTGTAGGCCCAAATTTTGTGACCACGGTAACGGACACGTAAGACAAGGGACGGGGTCGACCATGATATAAAGACTGAAGGTTGTTCTCGCAAAGGCTGATGTCAAAAGCGGGTAGCCGAGACGAGGAAGTAACAGGAGTATAGGCTCATAAATGGAATAAAGAATATCCAAAGGAATATTTGTTATGCTGTACCTTTTAGGATTTTGGGGATGTTTAACCCAAAAAATTAATTTTCAAGGTCAAAGCAATAATTTTATATGACGGGCCACAAGCAACCGATTCAATCCGAAAGATATAAAATTTTGTTAATACAACGCGATAGAAAAATGGAAAATAAATTTAATGACAGATAATATAATAAAAATAAAACAGAGAAGAAAGAATTCTTATTGAATGATCCTTGATAGGATAATGAGCCGAACAGAGCTTGAAGGGCCGAACTTTGGCTAACTTGAGAGCAAGATGCTATGAATTACAATGTATATAATTGTAGAGAAGAAAAATAGATTCCCCTCATGGTTGTAAAAGTATGTCTATTTATAGGGCTAAATGTGATGACCCGCCACGTCATCATGCCATATAGGCGCCATTTGGCATATATTAATGCCATGTGGAAGCTTACATAAGAAGAAGGCTAGCATTTGTGAGAAGATTCTAGAGAAGTATGGATATTTCTTTAGGAAGAACCTAGATCTTTATGGATTTGCTAGGAAAGTCCTTGGAATCTTCTAGGCTTGTAGAGAATTCTAGAGAAAGCCCTTATCTTGTAAATATCAAGGACTTGTGTAATAATTAATATTTACACACTAGCCCCTAGGAGACTAGTATATAAAGGGGGTCATTCATTTGTAATTCATCAAGCAAAATAATTCAAGTTCTCTCTAATACAAAGCTTCCTTTAACAATTCTCTTGTGTTCTTTCTTTCATTCTCTTAGTGATCTTGAGTGTAGTAAGGTTGACTTGGCATAGCAAGAACGTGAGCAAGTTGCACAAGTTCGTGAGCGAGTTGTCAAGTTCCGCATGTGTACTTAGTTAATAAATAAGGAGTGACAACGTGGTATCAGAGCGAAGGTTTCAACTAAGGGAATGGCGAATGACGGAGAAATTAACGCTGCCAACACCCAAGCCAACGCCATCTAGGATGCTGCTGGCAAGAGCGGTCATGGCAAAAAAAGGAATGCCACCAATAAGAGACAAGAGGTGCCACCCGAGGTTGTGTCAAACGAAGAGCTTACATCCCAAGAACCATCTACCACTGAGGCAAGTGAGGATGAAGTGGAGGTCCTGCCCGAGGACATCTCGCTCGGTAAAGAGTGGGTGATAAAGATGAATGCGGGGATGGACGTCGTGGAGATCTTTGGCCAACGCTTGGGAAAGGTGGAAAGAACCCTTAGCGTTCTTGAAGGGCACACTCTTGAAGAGATTGAGAGTATCCGAAATGACTTAGAGGGGCATACACAGACCGAGATGGAACTAAGGCAAACTATCACTGCCTTAGAGTGCAGACTCATGGAGGCTTTGAGTACTTCAATGCTATGAAAGCAAAGATAGATTCACTCGAGGAACATCTCAATGCTGGCGTAATCGAGGTAGCCAACAATGTTGTGGTGATAAGAGAGGCCAAGATCGAGGCTCCCAAACCACCGGTGTTCAAAGGTGTTCGTGATGCACAAGAAGTGGAAAACTTCCTTTGGCACTTGGAGAACTACTTCAGGCACGGCAAAGTGAGGGACGACGAGGCCAAGATCAACACTGTGGTATTGTACCTCTCCGAGACTGCCATGCTTTGGTGGAGAAGGAAGATGGCCCATGTGGATAAAGGTCTATGTGCTATTAACACATGGGATCAGTTCAAAGCCGAGTTCAAACGATAGTTTTTTCCAAACAATGTCTTGTACGAGGCAAGGCGCAAGCTTAGGGAATTGAAGAAAACAGGGAGCATACGTAACTATGTCAACGAGTTCACTACCCCTATGCTTCAAATCCACAAACTAACCAATGATGACTTGTTGTTCCACTTCATGGACGAGTTGCAAAATTGGGCTAAGCAGGAATTGCAACGCCGACAGGTCACTGATATAGACCAAGCCATAGTGGAGGCCGAATAATTGATGGATTTTAGGCATGACAAGCATGACAAAGGCAATGGCAAGGAGTCAAAGGTTAACAATGTCAAAGATGGGGGAGATCGTGGCAAAGGCAAGGAGATACATCAACAATACTCCAAGACTCAAGATTCCAAAAAGTCGAGTGGTTGATACGCTAAAATTATACTTTTATAAATTGTGTAAGGTGGTCGATGTTAAATATAATAACCCAATAAGGTTGGGGTCGAATCCCACAGAGAATAGGTGTGAAAAGGTTACTGGAATAGTGTGTTGCCCGACTAAAGTCGTAATTCTATCCGGGTTAATAGTAACAGGAATGCGGTGTAATAGTGACAAGAGTATGAGTTTAGGTTGTTTCGAAATGATAACTAGCTGGAATATTGAATAAGTAATTAATAAGATTAATGAAACCAAGGTTGTGTCCCCTTTAATAAAATGTAATGCTATCGGTGTTAATATGATATATTTCTAATGGTCGATCCTATTGATATGCAATTGATGTCTAAGCAACTACCCAATATTTCCCAATAGTTGGATAGTATTTCCTCTTTATAATTTCCCCAAATGTAAAAGAGTTGCAATTAATAACAATCAATATATGCCAAATAAAACCCACTTATCCCTAAGCGATTTTATTAAACAAGGTTTAAAGCCTTGAGTCTTTGATATTTACTTCTACCAAATTCTAACCCACTTTCCCAAGCAAAGTAGAATTTAATGGCACTTCTTAATGTTTGCAACCACCAACAATAAATGAAGTATGAGAAATAAATAAATATCAACCAACCATTATATATATATTCAATGCTAAACACCCATTAACATAACACCCATTTAAGGTCCACAACCTTAGTATTTAAAACTAGCCACTCATGCTACAATACAAAATCCAAAGAGTATTTAATGTCATAAAAGCTTACAAAGTAGAGAATCTTCACCCAAAAGCTTCCAAAAGTAAGGAATATTAATGTCTTGGAATGTATTGCCAAAGACCAGACCAGATGAGCCCACAAAGACATCATAAAACTATTTATAGTGGGCTCAAAATCGAGATAGAAAAAGGACAAAAATGCCCTCTCAGGTCTGATATGCGACCGCATTCGTGTCGCAGAGCACGTATGCGGTCCGCATCTTGATCTCCCTTACCGCACAGTGGAACCCTGGTTGAAAGGTCTTCATCGCATTCTAGTTGTGCGGATCGCATTGCAGAAATGCAATCGCATTTTGCGTCGCATTTTCATCATTCAGTGACCTTCATGGTTGGTTTGCGGTTGACTCTGCGACTCGCATGTTGGTTCTGCGGTCGCATAGTGGACCGTATTCTTGACTTGAAATTTAGCCCAGAACTCTGTTTGTGTCTGCGATTTGGCATCCACTCTGCAGCTCGCATGTCTGATCTGCGATCGCATAGTGAGTCGCAAACCAGCTTTCTTGCTATATTTTGCTCTTTTCTTGTCTTTTTCCTTCCATTTCCATGTTCTTGGATCCTCGGTCTGTATGCACTGTAGAAACAACAAAACTACATAAGTAACAGAGATAATTGCATTAAAACAAGCTAAAATCTAAGCAATTAGTATTGAAATGTGCCGAAATTCTCCGGCACATCAGTGGTCGTCAGGGCTACACCAAGAAGAAGGCACAGGCCGAGAAGAAGTGATGCTACATATGCGGAGGGCCGCACGGCTTCAGGAATTGTCCTGACCTAAAGATCCTCAGCGCCATAGCCCGTGAACGAAAGGAGCAGTCGCAAGGAGAGAGTTCGGGAACCGCACAGTTGGGTATGATCAGATCATATGGTGCCATCACAAAGCAAGCTATCCAACCTACCGAGAGTGGCAATCAGTACGTGGATCTCACTATCAACAACAAGCCCGCTCGTGCAATGGTGGATATTGGAGCAACTCACAATTTCGTGACTGAGGCTGCCGCAAAGAGACTAGAATTGAAGCTTTCCCCAACCAACTCTCGCGTTAAGACCGTGAATGTCAAAGTACAAAATTCTCATGGGGTAGATAATGGAGTAGGTGTCAAATTGGGAGCTTGGAAAGGTATGACAAACTTTACCATAACCACTATGGATATCTTTGACATCATACTAGGGTAAGAGTTCTTTAGACATTGTCATACTTTGATCGACCCCTACCTCCAATGTCTATTGGTTATGGAGCGAGAAGGAGCTTACATGGTACCTATAATGACTATGCCACACGGACAGATCCAAGCACGAATCTCAGCTATGCAGGTTGTCAAGGGGATCAAGAAGGGGGAACCAGCATTCGTGGCAACCATTGCAAGTCTAGAGGAAGACAAGAGTTTTCAAGAGACATTGCCGCCTTGCATAGAGAAGTTGCTTGAGAAAAACAAAGATGTCATGCCCAAGAAGTTGCCTAAGAACTTCCCGCCTAGGCGAGAGGTGGATCACAAGATTGAGTTGAAGCCAGGGGCTAAGCCACCTGTATTTGCCCCATATCGTATGGCACCGCCCGAACTAGAGGAGCTCAAGAAACAATTGAAAGAGTTGCTGGATGCTGGTCACATTCGCCCATCAAAGGCATCTTTCGGCGCACCAGTATTGTTCCAGAAGAAGAAAGATTGATCGTTGCGCTTGTGCATAGACTTTCGAGCACTTAATAAGGTTACAGTAAAGAATAAGTACCCAATCCCGCTCATTGCTGACTTCTTCGATAGACTTGGGCAAGCCAAGTACTTTACCAAGGTGGATCTTCGAAAGGGCTACCAGGTTCGCATTGCTGAAGGGGATGAGCCAAAGACAGCATGTATGACAAGATATGGAGCCTTTGAGTGTTGGTGATGCCCTTCGGCTTAACCAATGCACCGGCCACATTTTGCACCCTTACGAACAAGATTTTTTATCCCTACCTTGATCAGTTTGTGGTAGTTTACCTAGATGACATAGTCATCTACAACAATACCTTAGAGGAACACATGGAGCACTTAAGGAAAGTTTTCCAAGTATTGCGTGAGAACGAGCTATACATCAAGAGGGAGAAGTGCGAGTTTGCAATCAAAGGTGCAAAATTCGGGCCATGTCATTAGCAATGGCGAGCTACGCATGGACGAGGCTAAGGTACATGCTATCCAGGAGTGAGAGGCACCTACAAAGGTAATGGAGTTGAGATCCTTCCTTGGCCTTGTTAACTACTATTGTCGATTCATCAGTGGCTACTCAGCAAAGGCTACACCATTGACTGAGTTGCTAAAGAAGAACAAGCCATGGGTTTGGACGGAGCATTGTCAAAAGGCATTTGAATGCCTTAAGGCAGCTGTAACAGAGGAGACGGTTTTGGCATTACCCAACTTTGCTAAGACATTTGAGGTGCACACAGATGCCTCAGACTTCGCCATTGGGGGTGTCCTGATGCAGGATAAGCATCCCATAGCGTTTGAGAGCCGCAAGTTAAATGAGACAGAGCGGTATTACACTGTGTAAGAGAAGGAAATGACTGCCATTGTGCATTGCCTTCATACATGGCGACATTATCTGCTCGGGTCGAGGTTCGTGGTCAAGACCGATAATGTGGCTACTAGCTACTTTCAGACGCAGAAGAAGCTCACACCAAAACAGGCTAGGTGGCAAGACTTCTTGGCCAAGTTTGATTATGTGCTAGAGTACAAGCCGAACAAAGGTAATGTTGTAGTGGATGCCTTGAGCCGGAAAGCCGAGCTTGCTGCCATTACTTCAGCAACTTGGAACATTTGTGAGGCTATAAAAGAAGTCATGCAACAGGATCCGGTAGCCAAACAACTTATCGAGTTAGCCAACCAGGGCAAGACGAGACGTTTTTGGGTAGAAGACGGCATATTGCTTACCATGGGTCAGCGGGTCTACATGCCTAAGTTTGGAGACATTAGACGGCGGATCATAAGAGAGAGTCATGATACAATGTGGGCTGGTCATCCAGGCCAACGTCGCACTAGGGCCTTGGTTGAGTTAGTCTACTATTAGCCATACATACGAGATGGTATAGAATGTTATGTGCAGACTTGTCTCGTATATCAGCAGGACAAGGTTGAGCAACAACAGCCCGACGGACTTTTGGAGCCACTACCAGTTGCAGAGCGACTATGGGAGAGTGTGACTATGGACTTTATCACTTGCCTACCAAAGTCCGACGATTATGGTACTATTATGGTGGTCGTGGATAGATTTTCCAAATATGCCACCTTCATGCCCGCCTCACCAGGATGCACAGCCAAGGAAGCCGCCAAGCTATTCTTTAAGAACGTGATAAAGTATTGGGGCTTACCAAGGCATATAATCAGTGATCGAGACCCCCGCTTTAATGGAAACTTTTAGAGAGAGTTGTTCGACATCCTCGGCATGGACCTGCACTTTTCTACTAGTTTCCACCCACAGACGGATGGACAAACGGAACAAGTCAATGCCTTACTAGAATGTTACTTGAGGCATTATGTAAGCGCACATCAGAAAGATTGGGCAAGGCTCCTAGACATCGCCCAATTCTCTTATAACTTGCAGCGGAGTGAGTCCACGGGGCGAACACCATTTGAGCTAGCCACAGGCCAACAACCACAAACTTCACATTCATTACCAACTGCATTAGAGGGAAAGAGTTTGGTGGCTTATCATATGGCCAAAGGATGGGAGGAGCAGCTTGACACTGCTAAGTCCTACTTGGATAAGGCAGCTAAGAAGATGAAGAAGTTTGCGGACCATAAACGGCGTCCACGGACTATAGAGTTGGTCACATGGTCATGGTGATATTTAACCCAAAGACAATTCAAGGCACTACGGGGCATGCATTAGAATTTGATTCGCAAGTATGAGGGGCCATTTAAAATCATCGCCAAGGTAGGCAAGATCTCACACAAGCTTGACATGCCATCGTATCTTAAGATCTACCCTGTCTTCCATGCCAGCATGCTTAAGCCATATCATGAAGATAAGGATGATCCAATCAAGTCGAGCACCAATGACTGTCATTGTCTCGCATGATCGGGAAATTGAGGCTATCATAGAATTCCCAGGCCAGACGAAAACAAGGGCAAAAATCCACCGCTATGTTCATCTTCCATTGGAAAGGGCAATCACCGGAGGAGGCCACGTGGGAACGATATGAGGACTTGTGGAAATTCAAAGATAAGATCCGAGAGTTTATGCAGCAGCATTGCGCCGCTGTCGTCGCAATATTAGGTGGGAGAGAGTCTGATGACCCGCCACATCATCATGCCATATAGGCACCATTTGGCATATATTAATGCCACGTGGAAGCTTACATAAGAAGAAGGCTAGCATTTGTGAGAAGATTCTAGAGAAGTATGGACATTTCCTTAGGAAGAACCTAGATCTTTATGGATTTGCTAGGAAAGTCCTTGGAATCTTCGAGGCTTGTAGAGAATTCTAGAGAAAGCCCTTATATTGTAAATATCAAGGACTTGTGTAATAATTAATATTTACACACTAGCCCCTAGGAGACTAGTATATAAAAGGGGCCATTCATTTGTAATTCATCAAGCAAAACAATTCAAGTTCTCTCTAATACAAAGCTTCCTTTAACAATTCTCTTGTGTTCTTTCTTCCATTCTCTTAGCGATATTGAGTGTAGTAAGGCTGACTTGGCATAGCAAGAACGTGAGCAAGTTGCACAAGATCGTGAGCGAGTTGTCAAGTACCGCACGTGTACTTAGTTAATAACTAAGAACGTGACATAAATCTAAGTAACCATTCTCCTTGAATTATGGGTCCATTATGAGCATTTACTCAATCCATCCATTACTTTTGGAAGAATTGTAACAGCTGTGTAAATGCTGGAATTCCGTAATTAGTGAATTAATTCTGTAATTGATGAATTAACTCCATAACTGATGAGTTAATTTTGTAACTGATGAGTCAATCTTGTGCTTGTTGAGTCAATCCCATGCCTGTTGAGTCAATCTCGTGCCTGTTGAGTCAATCTCGTGCCTGTTGAGTCAATCTTGAATTGATTGTCTTATTCTGACCGTTACAATCATTTATTGCATTTATTGTACGTTACATAATTGATTTGTAACAGATGGTGCAATGATGATAAATCCCATATAATCTGGGATTAATTGATTCCTTCCTAATGAGATATTCTCCCGCACCTGATCCGGCTATTTCATGATGATCAGTTCCGAGGCTAACAGGCACGGCACGAGTATGTTCGGTCCCGGGGGTGTTTCATATATCATCTTTACATGTCATTCTTCACTTTTCTTGAAACTTTGCTGGTACGTGTCTCCATTTAATAGACCCACATGACGAGTCTAATTTTCACTAATACAGAGGAAATCTGTTATAAATAGGAAGAGATAGGGAATAAAAGGGGATCTTATTCGGAACTTTGAGAAATAAAATACATTGTAAGAGTTGACAAAAGAGAATATCCAAAAGTTGTCTTATTTGTTGGTAATATTATTGAAGCACACGTTCCATCTTGATCCGTAAATCTAGAGATTCCATACCCATCCCAACTTCATACTTTTCCACGTCGCAGTCGCAGACAGAGTAAAGGGACATCCCAATCATATGATAGTTGGGTGACAGATCCCTTTTCATCACATTTATTGTCATTGCTTACATTTATTGTATATTTATACCATCATATTTATTGTCACTCATAGTGTATCGAATCCGTTATTTGATGCACTTGAATACTGGTCGTTTCATAAATATTCTATTTTATAAGTTATTAAGTTCAACTAAGATTCACTCCTTTAATACATCATTAATTAATTTAGCTATTATTTGCTCAAACAGAATGGATAATAAGAGATCAATCTTTTAATTTTGACGGAGGCAAAAGATTTTTGTGAGATTTTCTTTATTTGATTAAGTTTAATGGAATGAGTTGTCCGATATTTATAATTATATGAGATAATGCATAAATTCCCCATTCAACTTGTCCTGAAAAGTCATTTACGCACCTTAACTTTACGGGTGTCCTAACACCCTACGATTGTTTAACGTAATGTATTTAGTTACTCCCTCTCACAACCTGGCCAGCTGCGCGTGTTTGACAACTAATGTGAGCGCGTCATTTATCTTTTAATCGTTGAAAACAACCCAAAAAAAATAAAAAAGTAATTGTTTAACGTTAATATAACCCAACCAACGGTAAAATCTCATCTTCCCCAAATATTTACCAAAACCCATTGAAGAACCCTAATTTCTTCTTCTTCTAATTTCTGTCGAAAATCCATCAAATTTCCCTTTTAAAGTTTCAATATTTGAAGGCAATGGTTATCCTTTCTCCTTCCTAAGAACCCTAAATCCTTTCTTTTAGTATTGTTATGACTTTGTCCTAAAATTGAATGATCCGATTTTTGAAAGCAATTGTAAATTATCTGACTTTGGTGTTATCTTGTTATGTTGTAGTTATTCCAATGCCTTCAAAAGGATTGAATTTGACAAGGCTTTGCAGGGAAGAGGAAGAAAATAAGTCAAGTGGAGAAATTCGATGCAATCATGGGTATGTGCTGCCTTTGTTAACAGCTTGGACCCCTCGGAACCCAGGAAGAAGATATTGGGTTTGTCCATACTATGGGGTAAATGATTCTTAAAATTGTTTTACTAATTGACTTGTGATAAATTATCATTCATTAATTTTCTTTTGTTAATCATCTTAGGGTCCTCGTTTTGTGATTTTTGGCTTTGGAAGGATTCTGAAATTGATCCTAGATCCAAATTTGTTATTCCAAAGTTGCTTGAAAAAATGGGTGAACTTGAGAATGCATTAGAAGGCTTTGAAAATCTTTCCAAGTCGAGGACTACTCTAAAGGTTGAAAGCAGCATAGAAGATGACAAGATGAAGAAGATTGAGGTTCAGTTGGTGAAATTGCAAGATGATATGAAGAAGATGAAAGAGAAGGAAAAGAAGTAGAAGAGTCAATTAGCTAAGTCAAAGAGTAAGGAAAATGTACTGTGGTTCATTATATTGGGGATGTGTATTATTCTTGTTGCTTGTGGGTATCCAGGAATCTCATTGAAAGAAGATGCAATGAGGTTGCCATTGTGAAGCTAGTTTAGTTATCTCACTATGAAAGTAGTTGTTGGTTGTAGGATTTAATTTGTATGTTTACAATGGAACTCTCACTTTTGTAGTTCTTGCTTATCAGTGGAACTCTCAATATGTATTTGTAGTTCTTGCTTATCAATTGTTGTTTCAATACACCCAAACGACTCCAAAGTCTCTTGTTAAAATAGATTGGACATATCATGGATTTGAATCTGAATACTATTTAAGCTAACTGTTTGAACTTCAAACACTAAAACATCATATATGCATTACTTGCATAAAAGTCACAGAATGACATTACATAACAGTAGTATTCCAGTCATTGTATCAGCAGCAAAACAGAATTCCAGTCGACAAAACCAAAACAGAATTGTAGTTTGTTACAAAGTAGTCTATAGCTACCTACATTAACTTGTCAACATACAGAATTGCAGTCTATAGCTACTTCAATCTATTGCATTTCAGTTTTCAAACAAAATCAAAGCTTCATCAGCTGGGTTGATTTGCAGTGGTGCTTTCCTGGCTCAACTTAGCAGCCCTACACCTTGTTTCAATGATCTTCTTGCCTCTCAATTGGTGGAGCTGCCTAGTTGTCATAGCTTCTTTACCCTTCCACTTAACACCTCTTGTTGGTCGATGGCCTAGATCTCCAGTTACTTCTGCCGAGGACCTCACATCTCTAAAGTTTGTAGATGACATTCCAGGCTGCCATAAACCAACAGAAAATCAGACAACTGAAATGAACTAAATATGATAGCTTGTATTGGACTTACATTTTGAATTTTGAAGCCACTTTGAGTGTGTAAAACACCCATCCCAACCATCCTTGGTTTCTTAAAATGTGTTCTTACATCAGTTCTAGTACAAACATCCTACATGAAACAAAGAAAATTAAAAATCTGATAATTATTTAAAAAAGACAAACAAGATATTAAAGGGAAGAACTTCACCTTTTCTTTAGCACCTTTTGGCCTTCCCCTTCCTCTTCCAGTGCTTTGCTTTGGTAGCTTTGAACTACCAACACTTGTAGGCACAGAACTTGATGGGGTTGCAGCAGTATTACTTCCAGCAGCCTTTGCACATCCCCTCTTGTTATGACCCTTGTTATGACAATTGCTACATGTCATTTCCACTCCACCTTTGGACAATTTTCCTGTCTTATTTTCACCAGGCTCTTTTCTTCTAACCTTCTTTGGCCTTCCAGGCATCTTCTTGACAGTAGGTGGTATAACAGGTGGGTTTTGTGACTCTGGCCACATATTCATACCCAAGACAGGCTGAAGAAAGTAGCTGTATGTTTTCATGTAAGTTTCATTACTGTACCAATGAGAAATATAGTTCATAGGCTCCAGATTTTTAAAATGCAAGGCAGCAACTGCATGAGCACATGGTATGCCTTTTAACATCCAAGCTCTGCAGGTGCAAGTTTGCCTATTGATGTCCACCAAATGCTTCACTTCACTAGTACCTATTCCTTGCTTCACTTCAAAATCATACTCACCATTCCAGAAAATGTTACATTTCATTGACCTTTCAGTGTTATCTTCCAAGACTTTCATGGCCATTGGTGAAAAATTACTAATCCAAGTGTTTCCAAACTATCTTAGCTGAGCTATTCTATTCATCATCTTCACCCTGATTTCTTCCAGCATTGTCACTATAGTCTTCTGCCTTGCTGCCAAAATCCAGGCATTGAAATATTCTGCCATATTGTTGTCAACACTATTAGACTTGCAGAAAGTGTTGAAATACACCTTACTCCATCTTTCAATGTTGTAGTACAACAGTTCATCAACTATGTTAGTCCCCAATTTCTTCATGTCATCTAGATTTTTCTTCAATTCCCACTCATAGATTGACCTTGCACACCTCCAAAAGCAGTTCCTCCTCTCTATGCCCCTTCATTTCTTAGACCAGTTAGCTAGGATGTGCCTTGCACACATCCTATGCTCAGAATTTGGAAGTAGGTCTGCTATAGCATTTTCAAGCCCCTGAAAAATTAACAATGGCAGAAAAAAAGTTAGCTGAAAATTAACAATGGCAGAAAAATTGACAGCAGTAGCAGAAACAGTAGGATTACCTTTTGCATGTATGTTATTATGGTCAGATTTGTACCATCTCCAAGCTGAAGATCACTCTTTAAAATGCTAACAAACCACCTCCAAGTGTGCATATTTTCAATCTCAACAACAGCCCAAGCAAGTGGAAGCATCTGATTATTTCCATCTTTGCAAACTGCTACAAGTAGTTGGCCTCTACAAACCCCTTTTAAAAAACACTCATCCAGTCCAATGCATGGCCTACAACCAGCTAGGTATGACTTCTTCATTGCATCAAAATAAATGTAGAACCCAACAAACATTTTCTTCCCACCTTCAAAAGTTTCCTCACTAAGTTTCACTACACATGTACTACCAGGATTAGATCTAAGCAACTCATCCCTATAATCTAAAATCCTCCCATACTCCAATTTATGATCACCCATTATCTCTTTCAACACAATATTTTTTGCCCTCCTACAAACTGTCCTCCCAACATATAATCCTAATTTCTTTCTAATCAGCTCTTGAAACTTAATTATTCTAATATTAGATTGTTCTTTTATCCTCTCATTGAACCTTTTAGCCAAGAACTTTGAATTACAAAACTTGTTTCTGTTAGTAGGGCCACATTTGTGAACTGGATTGTAGTTCTTGACTATAAAATCCTTAGTCCTTGAATCATAACTAGCACATAGAAGCCAAGGACAAGATGCCTTCTTGCACTTAACCCCCACCCTTGTAGGTTCATTTACATACTTTTCTATAGAAACTTTTTATTAAACAACATATTTAGTTACGGCTTCTCTGAATTCTTTTACACTTGCAAATGCAAGTTCAGTTTCCCAAACTATCTTCTTATAAGTCTTGTCAAATATTACTCTTCTTGTAGTCTTTCTTCTTCTAGCTTTAACTTTCTGTTGCACCTCCCCTTCATCTTCATCATCAGCATCATCTGGATTTGTCTCAAAACTAGCAGTTTTATCTGAGGGATAATAAGGCTCATCACTACCTATCTTACCTTCTAAAGTCTTCTTCTTCCAAGATGCATATTCATCATACACCACATCTGGCCCTCTCTTACCTAATTTAACATGTTCTTGTTCAGGAGCACTTTCTTTCCTCTTCCTCCTCTCTACAGTCCTGCTTTCTGCCCTAAATGCCCTGTATTCCTCATGTATATCACTGCCATAATCAGCTTCTCCTTCTTCAGACAACTTCTCATGGTCTGAATCTAAGCTATTATCAATGCTACTATAGTTTGAGGAGTTTGATTCAGATGAGGAGTTTGAGCTATCATTTGTAGTAACAGCTGTGGGCACACTATTATTGGCACTATTTTCAGCAACATTGGATGCCTTTTCACTAGTTCCTAAACCCTCACAGCCCCCCACATCTTGACCATATTCCTTCTCAAAAGTAACATTACTATCATCCACAACTTGGCTGACATATTCTAATAGGGGAGGGGGGGTCCACTACAGATTCTTCAACCATGTGCTCTACATAAACCTCCAAAATATCCCAATTTTTTAAGTCTTCACAAATACCCATAAGGTCCCTATCAACTTTAATTACTACCAAAGTAGAATAATTAGGTGGTCTAACATAAATAACAACAGAAGAAGCATTGTAACCAAACTCTTTTACATAACCTAAAAACTCAAAATAAGAGAACCTATCAACATCTACATCAAAACAATCAGTCATCACCCCACCAATATAATCCTCCATTGAAAAGGAATCCAACTTATCCATAGAGATATTTCCACCATGGAAAAACCTTAGAGTAACAAGTAAAAATGACATTGCAATACCTGAATATAGTAGAAAATAGAGATAATTAAGGATTAATATTTAGGGTTGATGATAGAAAAGGCTAGGGTTGATGTGTTTACCTCCAAACTAAAACAAAGAGAACGTTTGCACTTGATTCTTCAGAGAACTTCAAGTTCGAACGGGTCTTCAACCAAATCGTCAACGGAAACAAATACGAACAGAAGTAAAGAAGCAAGAACAAGGAAATCGTATGGATTTTGCAACAGGTCCCTTCGATTTTGGTCAGGCAAATGGATTTTGGAGATGTTAATCGAATCATGGAGGGTGGGGTAAAAGGTTAGGGTTCTTGATTTTGAGAATTTTTGACTGAGGGGTTAAACGACTTAGGTTATATCTATTTTAGGTGTTTTTATTTATTTACGGGAGGTTTTAATTATGTGGCTTCATAATACAACCGCGTGTAAACCACTTAAGTTATTATAGTTGGGCCAGGTTGTGAAAGTGAGTAACTAAATACATTACGTTAAACAATTGCGAACACCCGTAAAGTTAAGATATGTAAATGACTTTTCAGGATAAATTGAATGAGGTATTTATGCATTATCTATTTATATTAAAAAGAAGTACTACATTTATGATCGGTAGCTGGTATACGTGCAAACTTGCTCAAGTGCTATCGGAATAAAAAAGTACTAAACCTTGTGCCAATTCCTTTCATTATTTTCTTGGAATTTGTTTCCAATTCACTAGATTCTCAGCTCGATTAAAGCGAACAAAAATGTATAAATCTGAATCCTTGTCTATTAAATCTATAATATTAACTCTTAAATCTTGAACATAGATTATGCAATAAATATGATTACCAAATTAGTAACATTACAATCAAATTCAGAAAAAAATGAGTTGAATTTTGCTTAGATTTTGCTCATGTTCGATTATATTGTTGCGTGATTTAATTGAGCTTGATTCAATTGGTATTATTGCAAGCTCAAATAGACTTGATTAGATGCCAACACCTATAGCCATGTGACCATGTCCAACTTTTATTAAAAAGTACTCTACTTTGTTTATATATTTTATAATTAATTAATTCTTCTTCTTTATATTATGTTATTGAAAAGATGTGTAACGTAATAACAACAATAATAATAATATCAGTGTAAACTCCATAGATGAGATTTGTGGAGGATAGCGAGTATGCAAATCTTATCTTGTGAAGGTAAAGAAACTGTTTTCGAGAAACACTCTAGGCACATAAAAAGAAAATTAAAAAATTACCTTGTGAAGGTAAAGAAGTCACGTAAAAAAAAAAAATAATAACAATAATATGATAATAAGACAACCAAAGAAAAAAGACAACCAATAATAATAGCAATATCCATACAAGAAAATGTGAGAGTTAAAAAAATTAATTGTATTACTATCATTTCTGTGGTGGTCAAAACTTGGTTGGACTAAATTTAGTTAACCTAACGTCAGGTTCAGAGGGTGTTTCGCTAAGTGTATAAGTCGGTCAAACTGACTTATAAGCACTTTTTGATTTATCTACGCGTTTGGTAAAATTAAAAGTGCTTATAAGCCAAAAGCCATAAGTTGGTCTCCCCCAATTAATCAAATTTCAGCTCATAAGCACTTTAGGTTTGACCAAAATATTTACCATTCTATCCCTAAAATACTTCTTTTTAAAGCAAAACTCTTCGTATATTCATTTCTTCCACTGCTTTTTATTAATTTCGACACTTTTATCCAAACACGTAACTGCTTATTTTTTAAATCAGTTTCAGCACTTAATGCTTATCAGTTACTCTAAATCAGCTAAGTCAAACGGGCTCTTAGTCAAAAGAAGGTGAAACCTAAGAAGATGATGAATGAACCTTCACCAACATGACGACATACTGGACTTTCGACGAGTCTTATGAATCCGCTGAAAATAACTCAAATTCACAATATCCACTTTTCATGATCATTTGATTATCGGGATTACAACAACAACAAACTCAAAACATTCTCATCCGGTGGAGTTTGGGAATAGTAATATATACACGCTCCTTACTCCTACCTTACGAAGGAAAACACATTATTTTTTATATACCTTGACTCAAAAACTGTGAAAAAGACATAATAAACAAACAGTAACAATGGCAAGAAAATAAGATAACGGAAACAAATAGCACAACCTGTAATATTAAAGGAACTAGAAATACAAATCTACAAGAGAAGTGCGAAAACTATCAGCAATAATGCCACATCGTCTAACAACAAGGAACTCAGGAATAAGAGGAACAAGACTAGTATCACTACTACTAGTACAACTAAAGAGACTTTCTGTAGCACCCCCTTTGGGAGGGTGCTACTTACGAAATAAAAACTAACTTGCTACTTACAATATTCAGAAGATATTTATCTAAAAAGACATTCATAATAATTTACTAGCGAAAATAGGCTCATATGATAAAGGTTTCAAGGTGCAATATTTTTGTTTTTAAAAATACACTACGTAAAATTTCTTAAATAAAATACAATGTGAAAATATCAAGATAAGGTGACACAACCCTTCTTGAATAATCAACACGTTAAAGCAACTTCCTAACAAAATTATACTTTTTGTCCAACATCACTGCATATTCATATTGTACATGAATTTCAAACTAGCGAGTATAAAAGGAAAATTAGTCTTCTCCTTTGTATATTTTTACAAGACAAAGTGTAAATTCAGCATATTAAAAGACTTGAGTTATTAACACACCCTAAAACAGCAAAACAAGTTACCAAATTCAAGTTACAAGATTTTGGTCTTAAGATCCAACAAACCTCCAAAATAACATACATAAGTGTGACATATAGATCATGTACAAGTCTCAGAACTATACAAAACCTAGGTGCATATACAAATATGATCTCCATAAAATCTCCTAAAAAGTTTACTCTAAAAGACCTTCTTCAAATCTCTTCTCATACATTACCTACGATAAAAAACAACTATCGCTAAGCATAAGGCTTAGAGGTGTACAAATATTACGTACTTAAGGATATCTCACAAGGATGATAGTATATCTCACATTGGATAATGAAGAACAAAAGGTGCCTACTCAAACTTTGTCTTCTTTGGATAACTACAAAAGGGTGGCAACCCAAAACCTTGTGAAAATAGCACGGGCTAGCCAGTTTTGTGACTGATAATTAAAAAATAGCCATGGTTTGTAAAGGCATTAAAAAATAAATACTATTTTGCTGCACCGCAAAAAGTTCCAGCATAATATGTTAAAAATTGGTGCATCTGTGTATGAACTTCCAGCAAATTATATATGCTGGAACTCCAACACACAGAAAGTTCCAGCATAATATACTGGAGATTGGAGCACCTGTGTATGAACTTCCAACATATTATACTGGACCAGTATATTATGATGGAAGTCCAGTATATTATATTGGAATATCTTCTGAATTGTGAACAGTGTTTTCGTTCAAATTTATTTTTACATGAAAAGTGGCTAAATTTTGATTACTTTTAAAATTGTGGCTATTTTTCAATTACCACTTGTAAATCTGGCTATT
The DNA here is from genome assembly GCA_026770625.1 of Nicotiana glauca. Taxonomy (NCBI): domain Eukaryota; kingdom Viridiplantae; phylum Streptophyta; class Magnoliopsida; order Solanales; family Solanaceae; genus Nicotiana; species Nicotiana glauca. Next base: position 68,816 of record MU767505.1, on the reverse strand, counting down.
TTGAATTTCTCCCCAAAACCTTAAACATCTAATGCATTTCATAATAATTCATCAAAATGATATTAAATGTTACACTTAGCAATACCATGGAACTTCTTTGTCAATATTAACACAACTTAAAGTAAGCAATTTTCTTGTATGGTCAAATTACGTTTAGGAAGCGCGAAGTAAAGGTCATTTTGGAATGCAAATATTAGTCTAAAAACTCAGGGATGTTATACTTGTGACTACCTGTCAACCCACAACTCTAATCCTCGGCCTCCACACCTCCCTATTGAGGGTCATGTTCTCGGTAAGTTGAAGTAGTGCTATATCCTGCCCAATCACCTCTCCCTAGTGCTTCCTAGGCCTCCCTCTACCTCTCATCTGCCCCGCAATAGTCAACCTCTCGCATGTCTTCACCAGGACATCGGTGTCTCTCCTCTTCACATGCCCGAACCATCTCAGCTTCTATTCCCGCAACTTGTCTTCCACATAAGCCACAACCACCTTGTCTTTAATAACTCCATTCCTAATCTGGTCTTTCCTGGTATGCCCACATATATCCATCTCAACATCCTCATCTCTACTATTTTCATCTTTTGGACATGATATTTTTTGATTGGCCAGCATTCGGCTCCATACAGTATACTCGGCCTTACTACCACTTTGTAGAACTTGCCCTTTAGTCTTGGTGGCACATTCCTATCACATAAAATACGAGACGCAATTCTCCATTTCATCCACATAACATCCCGTCAATCTCCCTGTTCCTATGAATAACAGACCCAAGATATTTGAAACTATCTCTCTTAGTGATGAATTGTGCATAGCTTCACCTCCACTTCTGTTTCTTGCGTCCCCACACTGAACTTGCACTCCAAGTATTCAGTTTTTGTACTACTTAAATTGAAACCTTTAGACTCCTGGGTCTGCCTCCACAACTACAGTCGATTGTTAACCCCGGAACACGTCTCATCGAATAACACTATGTCATCCGCAAATAACATATACCATGACACCTCCTCCTGAATGTGGCTCGTCAGCACGTCCATCGCCAGGGCAAATAAAAATGGATTAAGAGATGAACCCTGATGTAATCCCGTCATCATAGGAAAATAGTCTGAGTCTCCTCCTACAGTTCTCACCGAGTCTTCGCTCCATCATACACATCCTTGATCACCCTAATATACGCTACCGGAACACCACTAACCTCCAGACATTTTCTAAATCGATAAACACCATATGCAGGCCCCTCTTCCTCTTCTGGTACTACTCCACATACCTCCTCATAAGATGATAGGCTTATGTGGCCGAACGCCCCGTCGTGAAACCAAGCTAATTCTCCGAAATAGACATACTCCTCTCCACCACCTCTTCCACACTTTCATAGTGTGACCCAGTATCTTAATACCCTTATAGTTGTTACAATTTTGGATCATTTGATTATCGAAATATGAAAATTAATTTAGAGATAAATTTAAAATTATACTTACCTCATATTTAATTATGAGTATCAACTAATATTGGTATAAATTTTACACCAAAAATATTTAATTATCCAATATTGAGATGAACTAATAATTACATAATTATAATGTTGACATTATTAATCTCAAGTCCCAAATTGGAACCAAACGACCTCTCAAGATATTGGCAACCACCTCGGATAATCAAGAGTTCTTACTCATCTAGACTCTTAAGAAAAAGGACTCTAATCCCAATCTTAAACTCTGAAACAACCACTGCATGTTAAATCCTACTGAATTACTTCTTCTTCTCTTCTCCTAGCTGTAAATACGTTATTTAGATAATTTTACTTTTTAAATTGAATTGCTTAAATGAACTTAAGTTTTTCAACTATCGGTAAATTTTATGAAACAGTTTTTGTAGGAGTTTGATGTTTTCACATTGAAATATGATGTATAGGAATAAATAAATTCTAATTTAATTTAACTCTTAAAAAGGGTAGTCGGGTAAGCATTCTGCATCCACGCAGGATTCAAAGAAGGACCGCATCCGAATGAGATGTGATGTAGGCAGTTTATCCCGATGCAAGCATTATTGACTGATTTCACGACTTAAACCGTGACCAATAGGTCATACAGAGACAACTTAACCGTTAATTTTACTTTTAATTTTCCTCAAAATAATTAAAACAAAGAGAGCGTGTGAGTAATCTTTTTTCCTTCCAATGTCTATTATATCCCACTCAAATGTCCCACACACTTGCATAATATAAGGTAATGTAATGATTGCACGAATATAAGACCAACCCATCATTGCCTTTTATAACATTGGTTTAAAATCTTTGCCACCTTCTTCCTTATAATTTCCAAAAATAAACCAACAAATAAAACCATTTCTAAATGCTAATCTATATTATTAAAAGGAGAGGAAAAAACTCTCTATTTAAACTAAGTGGCAGTTTAAAAAAAGCCACATGACATAATTAGTTATTAAATTAGTTATTTAGTTAAAAATTACTATTGGTTATTCTTTTTGAATTTAAATATATCTAAAAGATGAAAATAATAATTAAAAAAAACTACCATATATATATATATTAATAAATATAGATATCTTATAATTAACTATAATAAAAACATGAAAATATAAATACATAGAAAAATAACTACCCATTCAAATTGGGTAGGAGTAGTTTCAAGTTGGAGTTTTTAAATTATTTTAAAATAAAAAAGCAAAAAAAAGCTATAAAAACAAAAAAGAGAAGAAAAACTACCCAGATTCAAGTTGGAGTTTTAAAATAAAAAACGAAATTAAAAAAATAATAAATTACCAATTCAAATTGGGGAGTAATTTTAAGTTGGAGTTTTAAAATTATTTGAAAATAAAAAAACAAAAATTAAGAAATAAAAAAAACTTCATAAAAAATATTAAATAACGTAATATGCTAATGAAACTTTCTATTAATAATGTAGTAGTATTAAATATTGGAAGATATAATAAAAAAATAAAAAAATACATAATAAAAAAGTTATTCGATGCGCTGCCTGTATAAGTCCCGTTAGTTTAACAAAGATTTTATTCACTAAAAATTAGATAATATTATTAAGAACAACAGAATTATATATATATATATATATATATATATATATATATATAT
>MU767505.1:39481-60014 GCA_026770625.1 Nicotiana glauca | reverse complement strand
GGGGGGGGGGGGGGGGATAAAGTTACATTAGATAAAGGAAAAGTAGGGGAAAAAGGGGCACTCAAAGGTGTGGTATCGTGATCATTGACATGGATTGAGAATCATGAGGTTTTAGAGACAAATGTGTCCAAATCTTGATGGATAGAGTTATTCGATATATGTGTTGGTCGGAGGTAATTAATCGAGGTGCGTTCAAGCTGATATGAACATCATGATTGTCAACACGTGAATATTATTGTTATCATTACGATTATCAAAAAGGAAAAAGAAAGAGGGAGAAAGGGCAAAGGGTGGGGTAAAATTGAGTTGTGTTCTTTTATCCATTAAAAGGCAACTTTAGGGGACTATTTTGTCTCATTTTATGGTTTCCTTTATGTGGACATGAATGGTGAAGGGGTCATTACTATCACATGGCTACTGACACCATTTGAATGGTATTTTAGGGTACTCACAGCTCCTTTCACTTTCAGTTCCCCGTAGGCCGTAGCATTATTCATACTCAGATGTGTTTGGCCTTTTGTTTTATGGGTATTGGTGTCCCTTCGGTTTTGTCATTCTTTCCTTAAACGGAAAAGGTCCAAATACCCTTGAACTTTATAAAAAGGTCTATATATAATGCTCGTTAAAAGTTTGGCCCATATTCAACCCCGCCGTTACACTATTGGCCCGGATACCCTCCTGAACTTTAAACGGAGCCAAATACCCCCTGGATTTTACGATAAGGTCTATATATAACCTTTTTTTTAACAAAATATTTTTTTTTGTAAAAATATATTTGTAAAAATTGAAAATATTTTGTTGAAAATAATTTCTTCAGTTCTTAAAAAACGAAAATATTTTGTTAAAAAATAATTTTTCTTCTTACAAAAAAAAAAAAAACAGTTTTTACAAATTTGTTTTTCCAGTTTTTACAAATAAAAATCTTTAAAAAAACTGAAAAATGAAGAAAAAAAATATTTTTCAAAAGCAAAAATAATTTGTTAAAAATATTTTATTCAGTTTTTAAAAAACGAAAATATTTTGTTAAAAACTGAAAATGTTCCAATTCCTCTGTTTTTACATTTTTTTTCAGTTTTTACAAAAAAAATATTTTGTTAAAAAAATAATTTTTGTAATTTTTTTAAAGTTTCACAAAAAGAAATTTCTTTTTCTTTTGGAAATGTTCTACAAATTTCTTTTTGTAAATCTTTAAAAAATTGCAAAAATTATTTTTTTAACAAAATATTTTTACAAAATGAAAAAAATATAAAAACAGAGGAATTAGAACATTTTCAGTTAAAAAAAAAATATTTTCGTTTTTTAAAACTAAATAAAATATTTTCAATAAATTATTTTCGCTTTTGAAAAATATTTTTTTTCTTCATTCTTTAGTTTTTTTAAAGATTTTTTTTGTAAAAACTAGAAAAACAAATTTGTAAAAACTGTTTTTTTTTGTTGTAAAAACAGGAAAAAAATTCGTTTTTAACAAAATATTTTCGGTTTTTAAGAACTGAAGAAATTATTTTCAACAAATAATTTTCAGTTTTTACAAAAAAAAAATATTTTGTTAAAAAAATAAGGATTATATATAGACCTTATCGTAAAGTCCAGGGGGATATCCGGGCCAATAGTGTAACGACAAGGTTGGATATGGGCCAAACTTTTAACGAGGGTTATATATAGACCTTATCGTAAAGTCCAGGGGGATATCCGGGCCAATAGTGTAACGACAAGGTTGGATATGGGCCAAACTTTTAACGAGGGTTATATATAGACCTTATCATAAAGTTCAGGAGTGTATTTGGACTTTTTCCGTTCCTTAAATTTACTGTACACATGTGCTCCAGACTTGCTCCTTCCCCAACAACTATTCACTGAGGGTGTGTTTGGAATTGATGTAATTACTAGAGTAGCAATTACACAGTTATGTAATTATGATGACCTATTTATTTGTCATAGTATAATAACAGTGTAATTACAAGTTTACTGTTTGGTTGCACAAGTATAATTGCACAATTACATTAAATTTTAAATGAAATAATTATTAAAATTTAAAAGTTAATATANTAATATATATATATATATATATATATATATATATATATATATATATATATATATATTTCAAATTAATAATATTTACTTTTTGATACTTACAATAAGATCATGGAATTCATGTTTGATAAATTAAATTACTAATATTTATAAATACAATGTCATAACGTTATTCAAATGTTTGACAAAATTAATCTATCAATTCTAACTAAAAAATGAACATGCAATGTGAGACAATACTATTAAAACAAGTAAATTAGAACCATGAATATAACGCTATTTTAAAATTCAAAAAAAAAAAAAATTAGTTTAACATTTGTCAAATTCCAACATAATAATACTAAGTTCTACTACAACTTAAGATTAGAAAACACAATAAGTTTATAACCACATTCAACAACGAAATTTCACTTTAATTAGGTTACTCATTATATGTCAAGTTTGTTTATGACTCGTTATTTCTAATATTAGGAGGTATAATTTCAAAAAGTAAAATAATAAAATAAATAAATATAAGCAATTACATGGAATCGCAAGAAGTAAAGGGAGAGAAATAAAAGAAAAATAGCGTAAAAAAATATTTTAAAATTTCAAAAGAAATTAAAAAGTAAAAATAAAATTAAAAAAATTAAAATGATAGAAATAAAAAGTTATAAAGAAAATAAATTAAAATAAAAACAAAAAGAAAGAAATGTCAAACTATGTAATTACACCCAAATTCATTTTCAAGGTGACTTTCCTTTTAAATGTGTACTTTTTTAAACAAAGGATGGTGTTTGGAGTCAATTTGTGCACTCTCCCCCCTGTTCCATCAAGTACCTGCTATCTCTTACCAATACAGCTTACCAAGCATGCATGAAGAAATCAACTCGCCTTTTTGTTTATACTTGTAAACAGTGTTTTAAAAGACGTTTTCGGGGCGAGCTTCGAGGCGGGCCCTGGGGCGAGGCGCACCAAAAATGCCTCTAGGCGATGGCGTGGACGAAAGTCTCAAGAGGCATATGCCTAGCAATTCGGGGTGTACGTGAAAGTACGAGGGGGGGGGGGGGGTGAATTGTATATTTTTAATCTAGATCACTATTAGTTGACTGTTTTTCAATTAGTCAACTAGACGCAATAACCTAACAGTTATAATAGCAGAATATAAAATGCAGAAAGTAAGTGCAGGAATTAAAGACACTGAAATTTTATACTGGTTCGGATTCAATGTGAATCCTAGTCCGGTCCCTTTGGGTTGCAAGGGAGTTCTCTTTAGTAAATGCGTTTCTTCGAGTACAATGGAAATAACGTGATAGCTCAGTTCCTATAACACTCGTCTCTTTTGATACGATGTCTCACCAGTATTATATTCTCCTCTTTCTCTAACTTGTTACACAACAGGTCTCAAAGAACTACAATGTTTATTTGCTGTAGAATAAAGAGAGAATTTTTGGTTCGATCAAAATATATGTGTCTAAGGCTGGATGCGGAGTATAAATACTTTGGTGAAGTCCTTTTTCTCACGAGATTTGACAACCCAAGAGATTTGATCCTTGGAAGGAGATTCATTCTTTCCAAGAATAAGATTGCTAGCCTTTGCTCTTTCTTGATGAGAGTAGATTGATCGAAATTGATTGCTTTCCTTCTACAGCTGTTGATGATGAGGGTTTACTTCTTGATTTTTGGTCCTTCCACAATTGGCAGCTCAGCTAATCTTCTTTCAGAATCTGGATTGAGTGTGCTGGCCTTGATTGTTGCCTTAAGTTTAGGTTTGCAAAAGATTCTTTCCATCGCAGTTGTCCATGATCTTTCCTGATTGATTTGTAATCCTTGCTGATTGATTTCTTTCCTTAAGCATCCAGATTGATTTCAGCAATCTCGTAGTAGCTCCTTGATTCCTTGATCTTCTCTAATTGATTTCCTGCACAGATATATTATTTGCATCATTAAAATTAGATCTAACAATCTCCTCCTTTTTGATGGTGACAAAATAATATATATGTATAAACACCAGTTGACTTCCCTGTGTTTTACTCCCCCTCAATGTATGCAGTTGAGGTTCATAACACTCCCACTCAGTTCATGCAGTTGACTTGTCCATGGCTGAAGTCGACTCTTGTAACGGAGGATGCTACTTGTGCCACAGTCAACTATACCTGTACAGATGCAATATATACTTTTCTCCCCCTTTTTGGCATCAGCAAAAAGGGAACAAACCAAGAACTAAAAAGAATATATAGTATTAAACAGTAGCATTAAAGTTCAATCACAAACACCTAAAGCAAGATAAAAGCAGAAATTGTCCAATGGCTGAGATAACAGCTCAAAAACAACACAACAAAAAAAATTATCTTAATCAACCACATTAATGACACAAAAAATAAGTAAGAGTATTGCAGATGGCCTCCTTCAACTGTTCAAAGCTAGCATTTGCTCAGATGCTTACTCCATCCAACCTGTCATGAATTTCCTTGAAAGCTTTGACAACATTCTGCCTAACCTTGAGAACAACAACTCTTATCTTTGACACATCAAACCTTGTTTCCTTGGAGATGGCATAAATGTCACCAACAGTAGACTGAGTGGCTATGAGGAGATTTTTTATTTCAGAGAGTTGAGTGTTAATGGCACGAAGCTTTTCATCAAGATCAGGATCACCAGGGCTGGGGTGAGAGGCAGGGGGTTTAGATTTGGGTTCTATAGGAGCATGCTTAACTTTATCTTCGTGCTTCTTAACCCAGGAGCCCTTCACACTCACATACCCCATACTTGCAAAGGCTCTAGAGTTGTAGGATTTTGAAATAGTGATAAAGGGATAGTTGGACAGGAAAATTTGATGAGATTCCAGAATGTGAGTGATGGCCATGCCATAGGGTAGACTGGTGGGATCTTCAGCACTTTCAATCATGAAATTGATGACCCAGGAGGATAACTTGACTTTGAGTTTGGCCACAAGGCAGTATACTAAGAAGGTGTCTCTTTGAGAGAAGGTTGAAAAAGAACCAGTACGGAGAAGTAGAGTAGTTTCTACAATGTGAGCTAGGACACGAGTTTCAAAACTAACATCACTAGGACCTAACTGGTTGGGAAGGGAGTCAGAGGGACACTCAGCAATACACTGTTTATCTTGGTCAAAGGAAATTTCAAAATTATCGGGCTAGGTATTTTTGAAGAGCATAGGAAAACAGAACATCGACACTGAAAAAGTGAATCAAACAGGGCACAATCAAGAATAATACGCTTACCTAATACTAAGGATTCCAATCTATCAGGCTTATTGGAGTGGAGATTAGCATAAAATATCTTTACCAGGGGTTCATAGACCTTAGGCGAAGGAAAAGAGAGAAACTAAGCCCACCCTTGATGAACAAAGAGGTTTTTGACCTTACAATTTAGGGCTTCCATGTCGTCAAGGTTGAATATCCTTCCATGAGCAATGGGCTTGTCCTTCAAAGCAATGAAGAAATCCTTATTTGGAGAATCCCAGAAATTCAGGTTGGATTCTAGAGAGTCAGAGAGATCAAACTTTGATTTCTTTGGGGTAGAGGAAATAGGGGGGTCTTCCATAGGGCGTTTTCCTAGGGATTTTTCTCCTAAGGTTTGAGAGTTATCAGAAAAATCTCCCTGTGAAGAAGCAAAACCCTTAGAGTGGTTGGACCCTAGCTCTACTTGTTCTGGGGGCATAGAAGGGGATTTTTCTTTGGAGCAGGTACTTTTTTTATAGATGCAGAGGGATTTCTGGGTTGTTTGTCCATTGAAGGAAAGTGGTTTCGTAGGAGCTTTGGAGAAGGGTTTTCTAGATTATAGGGATGAAAGTGATTGAAAGAGGTTCTCCGCCTTAAGAAGAGAACCTTCTGACGGTTGAGTCCAGGAAAGAAAAAGGCGTCAGTTGAAGTGATGCGATGATTGGCTTTCCAACTTTGAACGATGAACTGATGTGAAATAAGAAGAAAAGAGAGGGCAAGAAAATAGAGGCATAATTAATGCATGAGTGAAGTACAATCATTACACCTGCAAAAACACTATAGTGCACATAGGTCCTATAGGTTATTAGTTAAGCAAGTAATGCCAAGTAATTTTCTTAAAGCACAAAATCTATCCTTTAATAGTGGCTTAGTAAAAATATCTGCTAACTGATCAGTAGTTCCAACAAAAGATATTTCTATGTCTCTCTTAAGAACATGATCTTTAATAAAGTGATGCTTGATATCTATATGCTTTGCTCTAGAATGATGCACATGATTTTCGAAAGACAAATAGCACTAGAATTATCACAAAAAAATTTGTATAGGTTTAAAAGAAAGTTCATAGTCACCCAGTTGATGGGACATCCACAGTAATTGTGCACAACATTGTCCAATAGCAATGTATTCAACTTCAGTGGTAGATAATGCAACTGATGCTTGTTTTTTTACTGTTCCAGGATATCAATGCCTTTCCAAGTAATTGACACGTACCACTAGTGTTTTTTCTATATTCCTTGCCATCTGCAATGTCATCATCAGAAAAACCTTCTAGTTTAAAAGAGTTAGAGCGAGGATACCATAGTCCATGAGATATAGTCCCAATGAGATATCGAATGATTCTTTTTACTGCAGTCAGATGAGATTTCTTAGGAGCTAAATGGAACCCGACACATTTACGCACACTAAACATAATACCCGGTCGACTTGCTGTTAGATACAGTAGTGATCCGATCATTCCACGATATTTAGTTTCATCAACAGGCATTCCCTATTCATCTTTGTCTAGATTTGTTTAAGGAATCATTGGTGTGCCAATGGATTTTGCATTGCTCATGCCAAATTTTTGAATCAGTTCCTTTGTGTATTTGGTCTGACATATGAAAGTTCCTTCTTCAGATTGTTGAATTTGGAGTCCAAGGAAGAATTTTAGCTCTCCTATCATGCTCATTTCAAATTCTCTTTGCATAAGATTTAAAAATTCCTTGCACATAAGAGGGTTAGCACTACCAAATATCATATCATCAACATAAATTTGAATAATGAGATTACCTTCTGATGATCTTTTAATAAACAAGGTAGTGTCTACTTTACCTCCTGCGAAACCATGATTAACAAGGAAAGCACTAAGTTTATTATACCATGCATGTGGAGCTTGCTTTAGTCCATATAATGCCTTAGTGAGCTTATATACACGGTAGGGAAACTTTGAATCTACAAACACATGCGGTTGTTTCACGTATACTTCTTCTTCAATAAATCCATTCAAAAAGGCGCTTTTAACATCCATCTGAAATAGCCTGAATCCTTTGAATGATGCATATGCTAGAAGAATTCGAATAGACTCCAAACGAGCTACTGGAGCAAAGGTTTCATCATAGTAGACTCCTTCCTGTTGTGAATATCCCTGAACCACTAGTATGGCTTTATTTAATATGACCTTTTCATCATCATTCAATTTATTTCTGAAGACCCATTTTGTTCCGATTACAAAGACATTTTCAGGTTTGGGTATCAGATTCCACACCTGATTTTTACCAAACTCATCCAACTCTTCCTACATTGCTTGAACCCAACTTGAATCTTTTAGAGCTTCCTCTATCTTCTTTGGTTCAACTTGAGAGATTAATGCTACATTTGCTTTCTTTTTGAGGGCTCCCCTGGTTTTCATTCCTTCATTTGGATCCCCAATGATGAATTTTTGTGGATATTCAGGCTCGCTTCTCCATTCATTTGGACGATCGGCGTTTGTAGTCAACTCAATTGGATGATCTGGTACACTACTACTAATTTCATTAGTTGACTCTACCGTATCATATATATCAGTTGACTCTTGAGATTTGCTTGTCTCCCGACTTTCTTGAGCTTGATCTTCATCACCTGCAGTAATTCCTTTCTCGACCAAGGGATTATTTTCATCGAATATAATATGTACAGATTCTTCCACACATAATGTGCGTTTATTGTAGACTCTAAAAGATCTACTATTTAATGAATAATCTAGAAAAATATCTTCATCACTTCTTGGATCAAATTTTCCAAGGTTGTCCTTACCATTATTATGAATAAAACACTTAGTTCCGAAGGGATGAAAGTAACTGATATTTGGACGTTTACCTTTCCATAATTCATAGGGAGTCTTCTTCAGAATGGGAATTATGAGACACCGGTTGAGAATGTGACATACTGTACTTACACCTTCTGCCCATAAGTGATTTGGCAGCGAATGATCAAGTAACATAGTTCTTGCCATATCTTGGAGGGTTCTATTTTTTCTTTCTACAACCCCATTTTGCTGTGGTGATCGTGGTGCAGAGAAGTTATGAGTGTATCCCTGATCATTACAGAAATCTTCAAGTGCTTTGCTTTCAAGTTCTCTTCCATGTTCACTTTGAATTGTTGAGATCAGATATCCCCTTTCTCTTTCAACCTTTTTGCAGAAAACTTCAAAATTTCTTAATGCTTCATCCTTATGAGATAAAAAAATTACCTAAGTAAAACGTGAATAATCATCAACAATAAAAAAAGCATATCTTTTTCTTCCTATACTAGCAGTTCTAGTAGGCCCAAATAAGTCTATATGAAGCAATTGCAAAGGTTTAGAAGTAGATACAATATCTTTATTTTTGAAAGGGATTCTGGGCTGCTTACCCATTTGGCATGCACAACAGATATGAGTTCTAGAAAAATTCAGTTTGGGTAGGCCAACAACTAACTCATGTTTGGATAATTTTTCTATCAAATGCATGCTAGCATGACCAAGTTTCCTATGCCATAGCCATGGTTCATCTGACATGGATGATAAGTAAATATGACCATTTATCTTTTCAAGATCATCAAGGATATAAACATTTCCATACCTTTTACCAGGGAGGATTGTTTTACTTGATTTGTCTTCAATAACACAACCTGTTTTCTTAATGTTTACCTCATATCCTTATTTGCATAGTTGACTTATGCTTAGAAGACTGTAGTTGAGTCTATCGATGAGATACACTTCAGTGATATCACAGTTATTATTGAATGAAATTATTTCAGTACCAATTATTTTACCTTTTGAGTCATCCCCAAACTTAACGCTTCCTCCATTAATTTTTGTAACTTCTTTGAACAGGTTTTTGTCACCTGTCATGTTACTGGAACATGCACTATCTAGATACCATTTTCCTTTGCGGCTTATTCTATGGTGTTCCTGCAAAACAAAGAGATTACTTTGTTTTAGTTACCCAAGCTTGCTTGGATCCTAGAGGGTTAGTATTTACTAGATTCAAAATTGTTTTTTGGTTTCTAAACCCATCCCGACATGTTTGCTTTACGAAAGCGACAAAAACAATATTTGTGCCCACTTTTGTTACAGTAGTGGCACGTAACTTCTGACCCACTTTTAGGTCTTTCATTAGTGTTATTACTAGTGGACTTTGATCTGGCTGGTCCTTTTTCAGTTGACTTGTAAGTCGCCTGGTTTGACCTGACAGAACTGTGACTGGTGGATTTGCGTATGCCATTAAGTTGCATTTGCAATTCCTCAAACTCTTCTTGAAGTACTTCTTTTTCAATTTCACATACTTCATGTTTGAGTTTCCAGTCTTTAACCTCTTTATTTAGTCTCTTAAGCTCATTCATCATTTTTTGAGATTCTTTCAAGGTTAAATCAAGAATATCCTGCAATTCATTGCATCTTTCACAATTATTAGATCTTATCTCACTTGTTTCACCTCGTGCCATGAAACAGTTTTCATTTTCATCCTTGCCTTCATCATCTAAAGTGTCCTCATCTATCCAGCATCCTGAGGATTTGTTCATCTCATTTTCTAGAATCGTCATGAAGCAAAGATTTGCTATCTCTTCATGTTCTGAACTGTCTACATCACTCCAATTTCCAAAAGATTTATTCTTGTTAAAGCCTCTAGAAATTTTTCTTTTTAGTTCTGGGCACTCAGCTTGAATATGTCCAAATCTTCCACACTCATAGCACTTTCCATCATTCTTTCCCTGTTCGTTGTAGTGCCTGGATCGTCTGGGCGAAATTCTTCCTTTCATTGTATTTCTGAATCTTCTCATTAACCCATCCATGTTGTTTGATAGCATAGCAATCTCTTCTTTTAGAGCTTCAGGATCATCATCAATTTCAGTTTTAGCTATTTCAATTGAAGTTTTGAATGCGACTATCTTCTTTTTCTCTTCTTGAGATGCGTCTTTTCAAAAGCTATGGGTTCTCTTCACAGTTCATCATATGATAATTTGCTTAGATCTTGAGATTCAAGTGTGACTACTTTGATCTGGCAAGTGGTTGGCATGCTTCTGAGAATTTTTCTGACTTGATCGCCACTAGTATATGGCTTGCCAAATGCCTTTAGATCGCTGATTATTTTGCTGAACCTGGCAAATATCTCTTCAATGGATTATCCTTCTTTCATTGAAAAGAGTTCATAATCATGAACCAACATATTGATATGTGTTTCCTTTAATTTGCTGGTCCCTTCATATGTAACCTCAAGCTTGTCCCACATTTCTTTGGCTGTGTCACAGCTAGAGATTTTCTCATATTCTTCACCACTTATAGCATTGTAAAGCAGATTTCTTTCTTTATTGTTAAATTGTCCCACTTCTATTTGCTCTTTTGTATATAAATATATATCTTTAGGATCATCAAGTGGTGGAGTAGCAGCAGGTAAGGGATAGTTTTCCTTTTTTATGACTCTCCAAACTTTAACGTCATAAGCCTTAGCAAAGATCTCCATACGCATTTTCCAGTGAGAAAAATGTTGACCATTGAAGTATGATAGTCTAACTTGTGAAGTTCCTTCCCGGAAGAGAGCTCCTATGAAGACTTGATTTGCCAAGATATTTTCTCACATACTGCTAAGCAAAAATAGAACGTGGGCCTTGCCCTGATACCAATTGAAAGTACAAGAGGGGAGGGGGGTGAATTATATATTTTTAATCTAGATCTCTCTTAGTTGACTGGTTTTTAAATTAGTCGACTAGATGCAGTAACCTAACAGTTATAATAGCAGAATATAAAATACAGAAAGTAAGTGCAGGAATTAAAGACACCAGAATTTTATACTAGTTTAGATTCAATATGAATCCTAGTCCAGTCCCTTTGGGTTGCAAGGGTGTTTTCTTTAGTAAATGTGTTTCTTCGAGTACAATGGAAATTACGTAATAGCTCAGTTGATATAACATTCGTCTCTTTTGATACAGCCTCACCAGTGTTATACTATCCTCTTTCTCTGACTTGTTACACAGTAGGTCTCAAAGAACTACAATGTTTGTTTGCACTAGAATAAAGAGAGGATTTTTAGTTCGATCAAAGTATATGTGTCTAAGGCTGGATGTAGAGTATTAAATACTTTGGCGAAGTCCTTTTGCTTACGATATTTGACAACTCAAGAGATTTGATCCTTGAAAAGAGATTGATTCTTTCCAAGAATAAGATTGCTAGCCGTTTCTCTTCCCTGATGAGAGGAGATGATCGCAATTGATCACTTTCCTTCTACATCTGTTGATGACGAGGGTTTACTCCTTGATTGTTGGTCCTTCCACAATTGGCAGCTCAGCTAATCTTCTTTCAAAATTCGGATTGAGTGTGCTGGCCTTGATTGTTGCCTTAAGTTTAGGTTTGCAAAGATTCTTTCCTTCGCAGTTGTCCATGATCTTTGCTGATTGATTTGTAAACCTTGTTGATTAATTTCTTTCCTTAAGCATCCAGATTGACTTCAGCAATCTCATAGTAGCTCCTTGATTTTTTGATCTTCTCTGATTGATTTCCTGCACAGATATATTATTTGCATCATTAAAATTAAATCTAACAGTACGCACGGGTCTTTGGGGAGTACGCTCGAGCGTTCGAGGCGCGTTTTTGTAATGAGGCGTAAGCCCCAGAGAGTTTTTCAAATTAAGACAAAACTTGTTGAATAAGTCCTTCATATAATACCGAAATTCTCAAAAGTCAGCTTGTAAATGCTCAAAAGTTCTAAAAAGGAACTGAAATGTATTAAATTTAAAAGTCAAGACCTTTTTTTTTATTAATTGAAGCCCTAATTTATGATCTTTTTTAATTCTTTATCTTGTCCGCTAGTTTGCTAATATCTCCCAAAAGTAACTGAATATTCAATTTTTTCTTTTTACAAATACAAAGAACTTCATTCTCCTTCATAATAGCATGTTCAAAGTTCAAATTGTAAGTTTGTCATCTTTTTTCTTCCTCCATGTAGAAAATTTTATTCTTTTCAACTCAAGTTACTTGTGCTTGTAAGTAGCGTCTAATAGATTGTTTTGATTAATTTTTTATGGGGATGGAACGCGCACACACGCGCGCGTATATATATATATATATATATATATATATATATATATATATATATATATATATATATATATATATATATATATATATATATATATATAGTTTTCTTCAATTTTTATGCAATTTAACTTGTTTATAAATATTTACTGTAATTATATTATTAAATAAAATATTAAAAATTAAATATCGGTGGAGCTTACACCTCGCTGAAGCATATGTAAAATGCCTCGCCTTACGTCCACACCTTTTAAAATACTGATTGTAATTAGTTGGCGTTTGAACATATATTTGGTTGAAATTTGAAAAAATAATTTTGAAATTTGTATCGAAAAATAATTTTTGAAAGTTAAAGTTGTGTTTGAATATGTGTTTTACTTAAAAGAATGTTGAAGTTTTATGAGTGAAAGAAAAATTCATCCAAAAGTTGATGAAAATTTTTCTTCAAATTTTTTTTTTCAAAAACTAGTCAAATATCATGAATAAATAGTGTTTTTAATTATTTTTTTTTAAAGAAAGTAGCCAAAACTTATATCCAAATGGGAACTTAGACTCATTTTCTCATGGTTTCAACCCCATTTTATTTGACTACCAGATCAAACCTTTTGGTGTTCAATGACTGTATCTTTGTTTTGTGATCGCGTCCAACTATACCTTATAAAAAGAACCAAGCGGTCGTTGTAAATATAATCCGCTTTACATGTCCGCAGTCGAATCCCACAGGGAACTAAGGCTTACCTACAACTGTTCAATATCACCAAGAAGACAAGCTTGAATAATTCATAACTTATAGATATTAAGATTCTTGTGTTTAACTAATTAACTAACAAATTAAAATAGTAAATTGACAACTGAAGATACTAAGGGTTAGCGACAAGATTAAGGAGGTCTAGAGTTATAATTTCCCCTATTGTCGGAATCCTTCCCGCTACATTTTCTATAAATTCGCCTAAGTATTCTCTACCGATCATGAGCGCTTTGAATGTCGCTCTCTCCTGAGTAATTACCACAATTTACTAGGCATATTCTCCCGAATTACGCTAGCTGGCCTTAAGTACGGGTCACTCGAATCACACTCAAGGTTTCGTTATTCCTAATCCCACATTTAAACCCTCCATATTGATCCCTCATATACGTTAGGAGTGATGTTCAACAACTACCTAAATATGCACTTTCTCCCGAGTAATACACATTAAATTAGCACAGTCGATTGAGAGCTCTTCAACCAACCACAATAATAACGTAGTTGAACAAATAGAGAAAATACTACAGCAAATCTATATTAATGTAACAGGAAAATCATCCTCCAATAGGTTCCATCAAAACCCTAGATAACAAATTAGCTATTCATAATAGTATGTATAACTACAATACTAGAATTCATAACCAATAATGAAAATAGGAAGAAGGAATTGAAAAACTCGTAGAAGAATTCTCCGCCATGCTCCTAGTTTGTTCTTGCCTCCTTAGGTCGAATCCCCAGTCTCCTTATCCTCCTTAGGTATAAATTATGTCAAAAATATATTCCCGTTCCTCAAAATAGCATTTTTATATGTATTTATACAAATTAGGGTCGGGCCCAGACGAAACACCTTTTCCTGCGCAAGATAGCACTCTGGCTTTGTAAAATTTGAACAGGCGCATCGCATGGGGTGACGCACCACGCAGTGTGCTTGTGGGGAAGTTCAATGAGCTGATTCTAACAGGCTACAAGAAATTTCCACAGGCACGCCGCGCCATGTGCCGCTCCACGCGCCGCGGTAGGGAGAATACGCGAAAATGCAAAACCTAGAAGTTGTAGCTCTTTCAAATAGCCTTCCAACAATATATTGTGGAGCCCAAACGGAGTTCTAAGTAAAACGTTATGTGCATTGTACTAGATAATGTATCATTTGCCGCTCGATTCTTTGTTTTGTTCTTGACTATCATCCGTAGATCCCCGAACACGATCCCTACTTGATTCCTTGGGCTTTTACTCAGACTTCAAAGCTCCAAATTACTTGAATTCATTCTATAATACCTACATAGCTTGGAACCACTCCCACAAGGCATAAAATATACAAAGTGCAAAACACTAGCGATAAAAGCTCAAACTCAATTAAAGTGCTGTAAATAAGAGTGTAATAAGCGACTAAAAATACGTAATTATTGCCTATCATCAATACTCCACATTTAAACCATTGCTCGTCCTCGAGCAATCAAACTACACTGTTCTTGAGCACTTTGCTTTTACATAGTTGAGGCACACTACACCAATGATCATGGTTGAAAGCAAGAAATAGCAACAATTAAACCTTAGCATATGCAATCACATACACTTCCCTTTTCTTATGCCATACTTTAAAAATATGCAAACAAGACAACATGCTCCTAACAATCCTAGCCTCAAAAACCAACTCAATGTTACAATACACTCATGGCTTGAGCACTCAACATCATAGACAAGTCTAATAATGTTACATATCCCTCATGAAACCATTTGCTCTCACAACAAAAATAAGAGAGTAAGCTGAATCCACATTTTCAAATCAAATGCTAAAATATATTTTAAGGACTCATATATATCAAAGAATATCACTCACTCTCGCAAAAAAAATTCACATGCATGCAATTGGTACCATAGGCTTTCCCTTTATGTAAATCTCTACTAATGTAGCTCACTCGATCTAAAATCAATTAGGACTTTTTCAAGGTTGTAATGTGGGCTAAGGGATGTGTAGGATATATTTAAGAATAACGGTTCATCCTCCTAAGCACTTTAACATATCACATAATCAATTTTACGCACAAATTCTCTCAATACAACTTTAACTTCACAAACAATATCATCCCAAAAAAATATTTTCTTTTTCTTTAAGCACCGCTTTAATTTATACTCCACTAGAAATAACAAGACAATAATTTATTCACCTATATTTTGTCTTCTCTTTTGTCAGATTTTTTTTTTCTTTTTTAATTTTTGCTAGTGGTGTATTATTTCACAAAATAAGTGCACCATTTTTTCTTTCATTGGTTCCACTGAAAAGCCACCCCACACTTAGTCCCTTCTTACTTCTTTTAGTGCTCATCTCATAATTAAAGTGCTTTAAGAGGTAAAAGGATCAAAACAACGTCAATTAAGAATAAAAAAGGTATAGACTTGCAATGTAGGTGCCAAATAAAAGTCTATAGGCTCAAAAGGATTAAATAGGGGTAGATTTTATTTGTACTAGCGATAACGCTTGAAAAGATCATGGAAAGCCTAAAATTAAAATTATTTTTCAAACCTAATATCACCTATAAATTTTCTTCGACTTACATACCGGACAAGTTCTAGATACAAGTACAATGACATGGACTACACAAAAATCTCACTTCACATATGGCTCATGACTCACTAAGGATGGTTCCATTCCGACTCTCAACAAATGCAAGTGTTCACAAAGCCACAAGATGTTAAGCATTAAGCACAAAAGGGACATAAGTCAAGAAAATGAGACATAGGTGTAAGAAAATATGCAATCTAAATAACCAAGCATCATAAGCACTTTTAGCTCATAGGGAAGATACTACACATGCCAAAGCCTAGATATGCTATTATCAAACAAGTCGAGAACCTAGGAATCTCATCTTTCTTCCTCCATTTTCCCTAAATTCTAATCTACTCTAAAAATAATTAAAAAAAAAATAAAAGGAAAAAACTACTACCCGATTCAAACAAAACCTTTGGAAAAGAACCGCGACACAAAGAAAAACCAAGGGAGAATTACTACACTACCTACAAAGAAAATCTTTTTTTTAAACTTAAATCCTTCAAGAAAATTGTCTAGGATAACCATCATCGAGAAAAGTCCAATCTTTTTTTAAAATAAAACCATTATTCAATTAAACTAACACATCTAAAATAGCATAGAAAGTCACCCAGACAATCTCCTCACCCCACACTTAAAATTATGCATTGTCCCCAATGCACACCATACTAATAAGAGGGTAAAATAAACTCTCTGGTTGGCCAAAGGCCGAAGCACTAGCAGCTCATGAGGTACTAAGACTTCTTCCATGACTGGTCCTTCGTGCGGGTACCTCACACTTAGTTCCAACCATCTGGTTTACTGTTGGATCCTTCCAACAGCTTAGCTTTTCATGCTCCTAGAAAATCAAAAATCGCCACTACAAAATAATACAATTAAAAAAATACTAAAAAAAATAGAAAAAAGCAGTAAAGCTGGGTTGCCTCCCAACAAGCGCTTGATTTAACGTCGCGGCACGACGCGAATCACTTTCTGCCTCCACGTTGAACTTATGAATTGGACCTCCAATTTGGCATCAAGTTTTCGGCTATGCTCCAAGGGTGGAGGAACAAATTTAACTGGCCCAAGCAATCAATGTAGCATTCTGCACTTCTTGGCCTTTACATGAGATGTGTAATCCTGATTTTTTGGCAAAAAAAATTCCAAAATGTAGGCACCTTGTTCCTCATCCCTTGACTCCTCAAATGGCTTGGACGACTCTATTTTCATATCATCATCCAAACACAATGTGAAAAAATGCTTGGAGTATGAACCAATGTGATCAACTACATGAACATCGGGATTGTCAACATCCTCAGTATCAATGACATTAGAGTCAACTAAATATGTATTTTCAATATCCTTAGTTGACACTAGTATCTCTTCTAAAACATAGGCATCCTCATATTCTAGTTTGATTGGTTGTTGGTATTCCACTAGGACCCCTCTATTGGTACCTCAATTTCTGCATCTAATGCACATTGCTCCTGGTTACTATCCATAATATTGGCATATTGAGCATTAAAATCTTCAACTAGTTGAATCACTTGAGCCTCCAAGTTGTGAATAGTTGTATCTTGACTTTGTACCCGCAATTGTATTTCATCATATTGTTCCACAAGGCACTTTAGCATATCCTCGATCTTTTTCAGGTCATCATCCCTGGGTTCTTTGTTCCTATTAACTTCACAAGAAAAAGAAAAACCATCAAAGTAAGGGGTTAGTAGAAGATAGAAATATATGCACAATCATGAAAGTGACCATCTTGACTACCACAAATATCACACACATTCCACACATAAGATTGAGTTGGTGCACAAAACTCGCTCTCGGGAATATTTTGATAATTTTGCAATGGGTGGTTCCTCCACAATATTCATAAGGGATCAAAAGTAGAATTACCAACATCAAAACTCTCATATTTTCAAGATGCCATGTTCTCACATCAACAAGTAAAACAAAAAAATTAAAAATAAAATAAAATAAAATAAAAGTTCAAACTTGAAACCTAGCAATATGTACACCTACAACTACATCATTAGTTCCCCAGTAACATCGTCAAAATCTGATCACACCCAACTATGCCTTATAAAAAGGACTAAGCAGTCGTTGCAAATATAATTCGATTTACAAGTCCGTAGTCGAATCCCACAGAGAACTAAGGCTTAGCTATAGCTGTTCAATATTATCAAGAAGACAAGCTTGAATAATTCCTATTTTATAGATATTAAAATTTTTGTATTTAAATAATTAACTAACAAGTTAAAATAGTAAATTAACAACTAAATATATTAAGGGTTAGAGATAAGATTAAGAGGTCTAGAGTTATAATTTTTCCTATTGTTGGAATCCTTCCCGCTACTTTTTCTATAAATTCGCCTAAGTATTCTCTACCGATCATGTGCACACTGACTGTCGTAACTCTCTCCTGAGTAATTACAATAATTTACTAGACATATTCTCCCGAATTACATTAGCTGGCATTAATTACGGCTCACTCGGATTGCACCCAAGATTTCATTATCCCTAATCCCACATTTAAAACCTCCGTATTGATCCCTCATATACGTTAGGAGTGATTTTGTTCAACAACTACCTAAATATGCAATCTCTCCCGAGTAATATATAGTAAATTGGCACGGTCGATCGAGAGCTTCAACCAACCACAATAATATCGTAGTTGAACAAATAGAGAAAATACTACAGAAAATCTATATTAACGTAACAGGAAAATCATCTTCCAATAGGTTCCATCAAAACTCTAGATAACAAATTAGCTATTCATAATAGTATGCATAACTACAATACTAGAATTCATAACCAGTGATGAAAATAGGAAGAAGAAAGTGAAAAACTCGTAGAAGATTTCTCCGTCTTGCTCCTAGTTTGTTCTTGCCTCCTTAGGTCGAATCCCCGGTCTCCTTAGCCTCCTTAGGTCAAAATTATGTCAAAAGTATGTCCCCGTTCCTCAAAATAGCATTTTACATGTATTTATACCAAATAGGGTCGGACCTAGATAAAACACCTCTTCCTGCACGAAGTAGAACTCTGGCTCTGTAAAATTTGCATAGGTGCGCCGCGTGGGGCAATACGCCACGCGGTGTGCTTGTGGGAAAGTTCAGAGAGCTGATTCTGACAGGCTGCGAAAATTTCCACAAGCATGCTGCGCCCCGTGCCGCTTCACGCGCCGTAATATTGGGATCTAGCGAAAATGCACAACATAAAAGTTGTAGCCCTTTCAAGTACTTTTCCCACAATATATTGTGGAGCCCAAACGGAGTTCTATGCAAAAAGTTATGTGCATTTTACTAGATAATGCACCATCTGCCCGCTCGATTCTTCGTTTCGTTCTTAACTATCATCCGTTGATCCCCGAACACGATCCTGACTTGATTCCTTGAGCTTTTACTTAGACTTCAAAGCTCCAAATCACTTGAATTCATTCCATAATATCTACATAGCTTGAAATCGCTCTTACAAGGCATAAAATACATAATTAGTGCAAAATACTAACGATTAAAGCTCAAACTCAATTAAAGTGCAATAAATAAGAGCATATTAAACGATTAAAATACGTAATTATAGCCTATCATTATTTTGCAATTTAGTTTTCCACTGGCAAAATTATTTTGAAGCGTAAGAATATAAAATGATTATAGTTATGTCATTGGAGTTGGTGGAGATTCTCAGGTGGATACTCCTGTTTCTTTTTCTCGTAATTCTCTAATAAGTTAAAGAAAATGGACTGGTCAAATAAAAATAAAAGTGGGAATTCGTATGGATCAAACGGTCCCTATTCTTAGATACACATGTACGTTTTCGGTTTTTCGATAGTTCTATTTTGTTTATCAAGAGCTCATTTATTACTATTTTTTTTTGAAGTTTTATTTGACATACATTTAATCATATTTTGAAAATGAAGTTAGTACAATGCAATTTTTGGTAATAAAGCTAAATATTCTGACAATGTAGGCATCATTTTTTCTCATTTGAAAAAGATGGCAAACATCTTTTAAAAATTTCAATTAAAGATTAATTTGTTGGCAAGTGAAATATGACTAAAGATGGAGACAAATTGAGGGAATTTTTGTTTAGGTAAAAAACTCTGAATTTAGCAAAATAAAGATAAAAAAAATTCTGTTTGCAAGGAGATGCTTTATACAGATAAAGAAGGCTTTATTTTCTCCGAAGGCAGTGGTAACTGCCTCATCCTCAACATATCTCCCCATATTTTTTTTCCATGTGTTTCAATTTTAGATGACACCTTCTGCTTATAGAGAATCAATTTAACTAAACTTCTATATATTATTAAAAGGAGAGGATAAAGCCCTCTCCTTAAGCCAAGTGTCATCATTAAAAATAGCCACATGTCATAATTAGTTACTAATTAGTTTTTAGTTATTAATTAGTTATTATTTATTACATTTAAATTTATATAAATATAAAAATAAAAATAATAAAAAACTACCATATATATATATATATATATATATATATATTTGTATAATCGAAAATAAAAATATATAAAAAATAACTACCCATTCGAATTGGGTGGGAGTAGTTTCAAGTTGGAGTGTTAAAATTATTTTTAAATAAAAAAAAAAGAAAAAGAAAAATAAAACTATCTATAATAAGAAAAACGAAAAAAGAAGAAGAAAAACTACTCATTCAAATCGGTGAGCAGTTTTAAGTTGGAGTTTTAAAATAATAAAATTAAATTAAAAAAAAATAAAAATTACCATTTCAAATTGGGGAGTAGTTTCAAGTTGGAGTTTATAATTATTTTAAAATAAAAAACAAAAATATAATAATAAAAAACTTTTGATTCAAATTATGGAGTAGTTTCTTTCTAATATTCTATCTTCTATATATTATTAAAAGGAGAGAATAAATCCCTCTCCTTATGCCAAGTGGTAGCCTAGAAAAAAATCTAATGGAATAATTAGTTAATAACAAAGAAATTATCTATTGAAAATTAA
>MU767505.1:0-33307 GCA_026770625.1 Nicotiana glauca | reverse complement strand
ATCCAGAGAATAACATAGAGAGTTTAAAGGATACAGAAGAACAAGAGGTAGAACACATTTTGGATAGAAAAATCCGAGAGAGCTTAAGAAAGTTTGAGAATAAGAGAAAGATTGAGAGTTCAAGTCAGGGAGAAATACATTTGAATAGTCTAATTTATATACAGTAGAATAGCAAAATTTTACTGTTTCATTGAGTTCCATTTGGGTTTCGTTTGGTTCCTGATTCCATTTAGGGTCTGAAAAATAATAGTTCTTCATGGTGAAAAGGAAAAACGTTGAATACTGGTTTTAATTTCTGAGTCCAAGTCAGCTGGGTCTGTTTTAAGTGGAAATTTCCTTTTTGATTGCTGCATACAAATTTTGGGGGTTGGAAGTAGGCGTTTACTGATTCTGCTGATTGATTGTTGCTGTTGCTATTTGTTGATCCTTCACCTCATCTTCCTTGGTTCATTTCATATCCAGGTACTTACCCTTTGATCTCAAAATGTAAAGGCCAACCCATGTGGTGTTTTGAGGAAGAGAAACTGAAGATTTCTGTTGTAATATATCTCTCTTTTGTTCATTTTTTTATATTTATTTGAATCATTATTTTATTATCTGGATTTAACATGTTCAAACCATGCTGCGAGTAAGAAGAGGTTTGATAGATGTAACTGGAATAGGTGTTAATACCTGTTGATTCTGTTTTGTTTGAACTTTTTAGTATTTTTGTAGTATTGTTAAAGAAGTTAGTTGATTCTGTATGCCAAATGACTCGACAACTTCGCTTACTAGTTATTAAATTGGAATAAATAAAAGCAAGGTATGGATTTGAGTGTTATCAATTAGTGTTAGTATCAGAAAGGGTTATTATAATCGAATTGATAATTGATAGTACTTGAGGTTCAAATGAATGTTGAGTTGGGATCTTTTGTGAGGAATTTGAGATACACATTTACAGCACATAATGTTATATATGAATAAATGTTCAGCTGATCCTGGGTCTTTATAAGGGCATGAAAGGCAAATGGAAAAGACTTCTGATGTTAGAGGTGATATTACATCGTGGAATGCTTTTGTACATCCCACAACCTATGATTTTGTTATTAAGACCTGTTGTTGCATTCATGTGTTTATTTTCACCTTAAGTTAGTCTCAACTTAAGAGTTTTTTTTTTTCTGAAAATGTTTCCTCTGTTGTACATTGAAACGAAGCCAAAATCTGCTATATTTAAGTAGATGAGTGTTTATAAGCGAGGTTTGATTAAGCTTTTGATATTATTAATTTAAACTACGCATGGGTGTAATGCTGGCTTCACCGGTCGAATTAGTTCGTAACTAACCATTTGTCAATCAAAAATAGTTGTTGAAATTAATGTCAGATTCTCTCTTTTCTGTGTGTTAGCTTTCCGCTGAATTTTTCTAGTGAAATTGATGTCTTATTTAAGTGTAGTAGCCAAACTTTATTGTTCTCATTTTGAATCCTTAATTCCTGGCTTCGTAATAATTGCATAATCAATTTAGGAAATCAAGAATGTCCACGAACGGCTTCGTTTGAATATAAATCCTTAGAATTGTGACGTACCATGCCAAATAAAAATAACAATTGCGTGGCCCCTGTATTAACTTTATAACCTAGATATTAAAAATGACTAATATTGCGTAGAATATCCTTTAGGACTATTTAAAATACTAATGTGATTGTGTACACGTCTGCGTAATACAATTACGATTCTAAAAACAAAACTGGAGTATGCGTTTGCGCAACTTCGGCCCAAACTTTTCTTATTAATAAAGCGCTATTAATTGTTGACACGTTTGCGTGACGTGATTTTTGGCGCGCCAAACAAATGGGTATACGTACGTGTAACCCTTTTCAAGATAACTTTTTTAATTAAAAGCGGTGAAAGAGATAAATGCACATAGGCTCTAAAGTTAGTAATTAAATAATTTTATAAGCTAGGTATGATCAAAGCGACCGTGCTAGAACCACGGAACTCGAAAGTGCCTAAAACCTTCTCCCTGGTTAACAGAATTCCTTACCTGGATTTTTGGTTCGCGAACTGTTAAAATAGAGTCAATCTTTTTCTCGATTCGGGATTCAAACCGGTGACTTGGGACACCATAAATCTTCCAAGTGGGGACTCTGAATCTCTTAATAAATGAATCCTGTTTCGATTGTCCTTTAATTGGAAATAACTCCCTTATTATTATACCCTCTCAGGGGTGTAATGTGAAAAAAGGAGGTGTGACTGATCTGGCGACTCTGCTGGGGACCTAGAACCCAGAATGTTTTGTTCAGGGTTCAAGAATTCGAGCTTATTTTATGATTTTTACTCGGCTTATTTATTATTGATATTATTGTATTTTGTGAACCTTTTTGCTAGAATGCTATTTGTTTACCGCTTTAATATTGTTGAATTGTATATAATTGTCTTCTTACGCCACCCTTTGAGTTTTTTTTTTAAAAAAATGGTGCACGTTCGTGTAGCCCACTTTTCTAGAAAAATATACCAAATAGAGTGAGGCTTGGCAAGCGACAAGGCTGGACAGACTTTAGTGCTCCCGGTACATCGCCTCCTCCTCGGCCCCAGTTGTCCGCTCGGGTACCCCATGTCTAGACCAAAACCCCAGGTTTTTAAACCTAGAATAACATAGTCTCATGCCGGATCCCTAGTAGGAACGTTTGTCTGCATCATGTGCATTTGATTTCAGAGACTCAACACAGGGGTTGGGTCTGTCTAGGACAGGTGTACCTGAAATATAAAGACCAATATGATGCATCCTACTTGCTACATGTGCATTCATTTGCTTCGGATTCGCATGTTGACCGGCTTATAAGGAAAATTTAGGAAAATAGCAGTATGAGGGTAAAGAGAGTTAATCGCCTGTTTTGAAAAAAAAAAATTCAAATAGTGTCGAAATTCTGCCCAATTTTTTTGAGAAAAATGAAAAAAAAAAAATTATTTTCAAAAAATAGTTTATTTGTTTTCCAATAAAATGAAAAAAAGAAGTCATGTTTTCAAAAATAGCTTGTTTTATTTGCCAATGAAACAAAAAAGTTATGTTAAAAAAAAAAATAATTGGTTTTATTTACCGATGAAAAAAAAGTTTGTGTCTTGCTTTCAAGAATATTTTGTTTTATTTGGCAGAACTACGTAAGTTTGATTCTCACCGGATGTTACGTAGGCAACTCATATCGGGTTCAACTATTCTGAAAAATTATTATTAAAAAAAAAGGAGATTTTTTTTATTGGGTAAATAAATATCATAGTTTTGCCATAAGTAAGGTAATAACATTCGTGTCCAAAATAGCCGAATGTCCCCAAAAGGACGTCGGAAGGCTATTTTTGTGAGAACAATCGTCTTTGGTCATTTCTCAAAATCTTTGGCCGGTTAGCAAACACAACCTTTAAATCTTCTTCGAAGTTTTGAAAGGCCTTATTGACAAAATCGGATATTTTGTGAATTTTTTTTTGAGAAACAGTGATGATTTAAAAAAAAAAGACTGTATTTGTCAGTCAGAGTCTGTTAGTCTATTTTTTAGGCTGTTTTGATGTAGAGTCTTTTGGAGTCCGTTAATCTTGTAATAAATGTGTCATAATAAACACATTTTTCTTTTATGGATTTGAAAAGAAAAATTCAATTTTTTATTAGTCATTTGGCACTTATCTGCTAGAACTACGCACGGTTTGATTCATGCGGGGTCATGATACGTAGGCAATCTCCATAAGATTCGACCGCAACTAAAAAAAAGAGTGTATAAAAAAAAGAGAAAAAAATCAAATAAAGAAAAATAAAAGGGAATGGACCAAAGAAAAGCCGGGATGACGCAAGCAACCAAGCAAATGCATAATAGAAATGGTTAACTGCTTAGGTTCATTGCATCCCTAATGTATGTTTGCCTATATGTTAAAAGCCCTGCCGAGATGCCTTTATTTTGTTCAATTTGGCTTTCATTCCAGGCAGGTGATTGGTTTGTGGTCATCGAAGTAACTCCTCTCCACAATTAAAATCCAACAGGCGATGGCAGATAACAACAAAATTGGGGTGGTTGATATCAGTACCCCAAAGTGGTTGGTTGAAAAGGACACAGGTTTGATGAGGTGAGGATGTTAAGACAACACATCTAAGACATGTATCAGGCTTGGATGGTTGGGAAGGCACCAATACCGCCACCATCTAGTTTCTTAGATGTTGTCCTTACCCAAACTTTTGCATCTCCCAATCACCCCAGTATCTCCATCACTCTTCTTCCAAGTTCTGGGAGGCTGAAGAACATAGAATAGTCCTCAAAGAACGTGCAAGGGAAGGGTGAATTATGGCAACTAAAAATGCACACAAAAATACAAACAAGACACAAAATCATGCAATTAATTCAAATAATAAAGAAAAATCCTAATTCTATGGAATTTATAGGTGTAATTTAAGCGTGGCAAAAATCACGTGCTCACAGCTACCCCTCTTTGTTGGAAAACACGAAGGGTTTTCGGGCAAAGATAAATGAGCACCATGAAGGATTTTTGCCTGCTTGGCACTCCATGAGAAGCATTTTGAAAACCGTCTGACCGAACCCTGCTTCAAAGGTTGCCTACATATCCTTGGCTATAAAGGAATCAGGTCAGTGTAGTTCTGGAAGGTTTGGTAGCTGGGACTACCAGGAGCTATGACTTTACTGCTATTGCTGCTGCTACTGCTTGCTGACCTCCTTATTACATCAAAAAGGAAAATCAAAGCTAAGCTAGCTATGCCTATCAACTATGAGTTACAAGATTCCTATCTATAATTCTCTTGAAACTTGATCTTGATTCTTAGCTGATTTTGCTGTGGACTTCGATCTGAATCTTGATGTTCGCAAGTTATAGGTGTTTACTTCTTCATGCAGCATGGGGTCAAAAACAGGATCAGCGGAGCTTGTGACTTCAATCAGATTTTGAGCCATCCGCGCCGTTGCTTGCTTCACATTTGAGTTCATCTCTTTTTGTTCTTTCTTCTTTTCTTGATTCTGGGTTGAGATTCATTCAATTGGTCATCTCACACCCTGTGTCTTCAGGTCGGCATGCTTAAGATACCAAAACAAACAAACGAACAAAATTTTCTGCCCAAGTTTTCACTAGGAAAATTTCGTGAGTTAGTTGTGACACATATCTAAGCAATAAAAATTGTGTATCTTTGTGAATGGATCCAGATTATGCTGGAAAATGACCGGGTTATGCCGGAATAGAAAAGAGGGTCCTCGGGCTTTGCCGGGACGGAAAGAAAAAGGATCCTTGGTTTTTTGGTCGGGATTTGGAAAGAAAAAGGCTCCTTGGGTTATGCCAGGAAGATCTTCGATTTTTTGGTCGGGATTTGGAGAGAAAAAGCTCCTTGGGTTTTGCCAGGGAGATCCTCGGTTTTTTGGCCAGGATTTGGAAAGAAAAAGCTCTTTGGTTTTTGCCAGGGAGATCCTCGAATTTTTGGCCGGGATTTGGAAAGAAAAAGTTCCTTGGTTTTTGCCAGGGAGATCCTCGGTTTTTTGGCCGGGATTTGGAAAGAAAAGGCTCCTTGGTTTTTGCCAGGGAGATCCTCAGTTTTTTGGCCGGGATTTGGAAAGAAAAAGTTCCTTGGGTTTTGCCAGGGAGATCCTCGGTTCTTTGGCCGGGATTTGGAAAGAAAAGGCTCCTTGGTTTTTGCTAGGGAGAACCTCGATTTTTGTCCTGGATTTGGAAAGAAAAAGCTCCTTGGGTTTTGCCAGGGAGATTCTCGATTTTTTGGCCGGAATTTAGAAATAAAAGCTCCTTGGGTTTTGCCAGGGAGATCCTCGGTTTTTTGGCCGGGATTTGCAAAGAAAAAGCTCCTTGGTTTTTGCCAGGGAGATCCTCGGTTTTTTGGTCGGGATTTGGAAAGAAAAACCTCCTTGGTTTTTGCCAGGGAGATCCTTAATTTTTTGGCCGGGATTTGGAAAGAAAAAGCTCCTTGGTTTTTGTCAGGGAGATCCTCGATTTTTTGGCCGGGATTTTGAAAGAAAAGGCTCCTTGGTTTTTGCCAGGGAGATCCTCGATTTTTTGGCCGGGATTTGGAAAGAAAAAGCTCCTTGGTTTTTGCCAGGGAGATCCTTGGTTTTTTGGCCGGGATTTGGAAATAAAAAGCTCCTTGGTTTTTGCCAGGGAGATCCTCAGTTTTTTGGTCGGGATTTGGAAAGAAAAAGCTCCTTGGTTTTTGCCAGGGAGATCCTCGATTTTTTGGCCGGGATTTGAAAAAAAAAAGCTCCTTGCTACTATAATTTTTTTTTGTTTTGGGTTTTTTTCATTTCTTTTCTTCTTCTTCTTCTTTTTCTTCTTCTTTTATTCTTCTTTTTTATTTTTCCTTTTTATTTAGCAAAACGCATGAAAGAATTTCGGGAAAACTTCCTTTTTGTCGCTTTCCTGCTGCAAAGCTATTTCAGCGCTTATGCATTTCATTTCTTTTTGGGCTGCACCTGCTTCTTGCACGGTTGCTCTGAATAAGACATGTTTTTGACAAATAAAAATTTGTTAGTTTGAAACGGTGGTTGGTTTTGCAGCCTTGATCATCCCAATTGCTTGATCCCGGCCCCCTTTCCGTTGAGAACTTTACTGCTTGTTGGCCTTGAGGGTGAATCTCTTTTCAAACCAACCGGGTTCAACTCTCAGGATTTCATTATGACTCGCCCGTGTGAGCTCTGGACTTTTCACTTTATTCTGCCCTTGCATTTGATTGGTTCGAAAGCATCAACCACTATGGTCAGTCGGGATTTGCCTGACGCACTCGCTGAGGCTGGGCATTTTCTTTGACTCTGGCCAGGCGGAGCCCTGTGAGGCCGGTCCTGCCACCTTTTCTTTGTAATAGTTACGAAATCAGAGTTAAACCAAAAGGGATTCAAAGAAAAATATGCAAAAGGCAAGCATATGAGTTTAAAGAGAAGCGTCCCTTTCGGGGGAAAAGAAGGACTTATCTGGGGTGTATGCTGGCTTCAAATGAACATGACATGCTTGTTGGACTGGACGCCCGACCCACACAAACTTTCCAGCTTCTTGTGAACCCATTGATCCGCATTTCAAAACCAGGGAACCTTGCCAGGACTCTTTTAGTGATGAGATGTCTTCTTTTCGGCCGATAGCGCCCTTTGCGGGTTTTCCCCAATCGACCTCTCTCATTTATCTTCTCACCGTCGCCCGATAGTGCTCTTTTCGAGCTTTCACTAAGCGGACTCTCTCATTTTTATTTTCTCTACTCACCATCGCCTTATGGTGCCCGAAGGTTTTCACCGATAAGACTCTGTCATTTTATTTCTCTCAATTTGAATTGTGCCAGATATCAACAATTATGTTTTTCACTTCTCTGCCTTTACCAATTGATCGGAAGGACTTGGACAAGGTCTTTGGGGTAAAAAGGATTTTGGGCGGAACTACAACTCTAGAACCGTTTCGGCGGATTCATAGCCGAACCATCATATCATCTGCCCCAGTTTCAAATTTTGGAGGAATTGGGATTTTTGTTTTGGTGTGACTGAACCTCAGGGAGAGGCTGCCTACGTATCCTTTCGGAATCAAGTCAAACATAGTTCAGGCAAATAATTTTTGTTTTTGTTTGTTTTTCTTTTCTTTTCTTTTTCTTTTCATCATATTTTCTTTTCTTTTCTTTTTTTCTTTTTCTTTTTCTTTTCTTTTTATTTTCTTTTTCTTTTCTTTTTCTCTCTTGCACTTTTGGGTTCCAAAGAGGGTAGCCAAAGAAGCGAAACCGGCTCAAAGGGTTTACGAAGGATTGATAGTGTTTGGGGTTGCGGGAAGGAAAGCCTTCGTCATCTCAATTACACAATAGCCATCAAACCAAGAAGCCTAGACATAGTACCTTTTGACTGCTTCTGCATTGACAGCTATTTCAGGATCATTTCCTTCGATGTCTCCCAGATACAGTGCTCCTCTCGGCAATATCTTCCGGATTATGTATGGATCCTTCCAATTAGGAGCAAACTTTCCTTTTGCTTCCTGGTGATGAGGAAGAATGCGTCTTAAAATGAGTTGTCCCACTTCAAAATTCCTGGGACGCACTTTCTTGTTATAGGCGCGTGCTATTCTTTGTTGGTACAACTGCCCGTGACAAACTATAACCATCCGTTTTTCATCAATTAATGACAACTGCTCTAGCCGAATTTTAACCCACTCACTGTCCTCAATCTCCGCTTCAACAATTATGCGAAGAGAAGGCATTTCTACATCTGTAGGTATGACAGCTTCAGTCCCGTAAACTAACAAGTACGGGGTCGCTCCGACTGATGTACGCACTGTGGTACGATACCCAAGTAATGCAAAGGGAAGCTTTTCATGCCATTGCCTGGAACTTTGAATCATCTTTCTCAAAATCTTCTTGATGTTCTTATTTGTTGCTTCAACGGTACCATTGGCTTTTGGCCGATAGGGAGTAGAGTTTCTATGTGTTATCTTGAATTGTTCACATACCTCTTTATTAGATGACTGTTCAAGTTTGCAGTGTTGTTGGTAATGATATTTGCAGGAATGCCAAATCGGCAGATGAGATTGGAGTGCACAAAGTCTACCACGGCTTTCTTGGTGACCGACTTGAGTGTGACGGCTTCAACCCATTTTGTAAAGTAATCGATTGCAACCAATATGAATCTATGCCCATTCGAAGCTTTCTGCTCGATTGGCCCAATAACATCCATACCCCAAGTGACAAATGGCACATCGGATGAAGCTCTATTGGAGGTGCATGAATCAAATCACCGTGCACCTGACATTGATGGCATTTCCGAACAAAGCTGAAGCAATCCTTTTCCATGGTTATCCAGTAATACCCGCTCGCAGAATTTTCTTTGCCAACACATAACCATTCATATGAGGTCCGCACACCCCTGAGTGCACTTCATGCATGATTCTTCCAGCTTCTTCGGCATCAACACATCTTAGCAAATTGAGGTCCGGAGTCCTTTTGTACAAGACATCACCGCTTAAGAAGAACCCACTCGCATACCGTCTAATGGTTCTCTTTTGATCTCCAGTGGCTTGCTCGGGGTATTCTTGTGTTTTTAGAAATCTTTTGATATCATGATACCAAGGCTAAATGCTGGGTTCCGCCTCGACCGCATTACAATACCCGTGCTTTTCTTTGATTTGAATCTCCAGAGGATCAATATGAGCATTGCCCGGGTAAGGCAGCATTGAAGCTAGAGTGGCGAGTGCATCGGCTAGTTCATTGTGACACCGAGGGATGTACCTGAATTCTATTGACTTGAAGCGTTTGGTGAGATCCTCCACATGTTGCCGATAGGGGATGAGCTTAAAATCTCAAGTCTCCCACTCTCCCTGGGCTTGTCGGATAATTAAATCAGAATCCCCCATAATTAATAAATCTTCAACATCTTGGTCAATTGAATTTTTCATGCCCATGATGCAAGATTCATACTCCACTGTATTGTTTGTGCAGAAAAATCGGAGCCTAGCTGTAGCTGGGTAATTCTGACCATTGGGTGATATCAAGATTGCCCCAATGCCTACACCTCTAGCATTTACTGCTCCGTCAAAGAACATTTTCCAAGCACGAGTGTCCTCCGAGATCGCGTCTACTGAATTTACCTCTTAATCTGGGAAGTATGTGTTCAATGGTTGATATTCCTCGTCAACCGGGTTTTCTGCCAAATGATCTGCCAACGCCTGTGCTTTCATTGCCGTGCGAGTGACATAGACTATGTGAAATTCAATGAGCAAGATTTGCCATTTTGCCAGTCTCCCAGTGGGCATCGGTTTTTGGAATATGTACTTCAAAGGATCCAACCTAGTTATGAGGTAGGTAGTGTGGGGTTGAAGATAGTGTCTCAACTTCTGAGCAACCCACGTCAAGGCGCATCATGTTCTCTCCAACAAAGTGTATTTGGCTTCATAGCTGGTGAACTTCTTACTCAGATAGTAAATCGCCTGCTCTTTCTTGCCGGTTATATCATGTTGCCCGAGGACACAGCCGAATGAATTTTCCAAAACCATCAGATACAAGAAGAGAGGTCGCCCAGATTCCTGTGGGACCAACACTGGAGGATTTGACAGATATTCCTTAATTTTGTCGAAAGCCTCTTGACATTCAGATGTCCATTTGATTGTTGCATCTTTCTTCAACAGTTTGAATATGGGCTCACATGTGGTAGTCAGTTGAGCGATGAACCGACTGATATAGTTTAGCCTGCCCAATAAGCTTATCACATCCTTCTTAGTTCTTAGATGAGGTAGATCTTGAATAGCCTTTATCTTTGTTGGATCTAACTCGATACCTCTCCTGCTGACTATGAAACGCAAGAGCTTGCCTGATGGGACTCCGAAGGCACATTTAGCCGGATTCAACTTCAAATCATACTTGCGCAGCCGTTCAAAGAACTTTCTCAAATCTCGAACGTGGTCACTCTGAGTTCGGGACTTAATGTTTACATCATCCACATACACCTCTATCTCCTGGTGCATCATATCATGGAAAATGGCGGTCATGGCTCTCATATAGGTTGCACCGACATTCTTTAGCCCAAATGGCATAACCCGATAACAGTAGGTACCCCAGGGTGTAGTGAAAGCTGTCTTCTCAGCATCTTCTTCATCCATCAACACCTGGTTATATCCTGCGTAACAATCCATGAAGGACTGTATTTCATGTTTGGCACAGTTAACAACAAGGATGTGGATGTTGGGCAAAGGAAAACTATATTTGGGGCTTGATCTGTTCAAATCTCGGTAGTCCACACACACCCGGGTTTTCCCGTCTTTCTTCGACACTGGAACCACATTGGCTAGCCATGTAGTATATCGGACCACTCTGATTACCCCCGCCTTCAGTTGCTTTGTGATTTATTCTTTAATTTTATCACTGATATCAGTCTTAAACTTTCTTTGCTTTTGCTGAACTGGAGGACAATCGGGTAAATTGGCAATTTGTGCACCACTAGATCCACACTCAGTCCTGGCATGTCATCATACGACCAAGAAAACACATCTTTAAACTCAAACAGGAGTTGGATTATGGCATCTCGAGTTTTCTCATCTGTGTGAATTCTTATTTTGGTTTCCCTTATTTCTTCGGCTGTTCCCAAATTAACCGATTCAGTGTCATTCAGATTTGGCTTAGGTTTGTTCTCAAATTGTTCCAATTCTCAATTTATTTCCCTAAAAGCCTCTTCTTCATCATATTCCGGTTCTTGATTCATTATTTCACAGTTAGACAGTATGTTTGAGTCTGGGCATGAAGTTCGCAGGCATGTCATAATATTTAAAGCCGCATTATTATAACTGAAAAGAAAAGATAAAAAGGGAAAATAACAAAAATCAGAAAAGAAAATGGACGATGAAATATTGATTTCATTTCTTGGAATTTGGAAAGATAACAGGGTTTACATTCATGAATTTAAAAGACAAGAAACTAAAAGAAACATCCGACTTACACCCTGAAATAACTCGAGATGCAGAAAAGGTGATAGGGCTAGTCTACTGGGACTCCCGTCTGATCGGGAATGGCGTAGTCTTCCAGTTTTGGAGTTTAGAATTTTGTCCCATGTAGAGAACCTCAGCGGTTCAAGTCCCTTCCCCTGGCTGGACCATGTTTATTTCATAAAGCATTTGCCTCATAGCTCCACAGATATCTTCTATTTTCGCAGCCGTGAAGACCTCATCGTTTTCTTCTTCGCCATACTTAGGCTTGACAAAGGTCTCATACAGATGTGGCAATGGTAGCGGCAGAACCCATCCTTCCTTCTTTCTTTCTTCGGCCCATTTGTCATCATTTGTGGTAGGATGGAAGCCTATCCCGAAATACTTTTCTGCTGTGGGTAGAGTTGCCGGCTCGGATATTCCTTGCAAAGCTTTTCCCAACCCTTTTCCTGGTTTGACACCATGTCCAATAATTTTTTTGGCCACCATGATTGAAGCATTAGATAGGAAAGGCTGGGGTCACGGATGTCCTTCCTCGTATTGGTCAACTACCACAATTTCAAAGGCTTGATAGACAATATGCTCACTGCCTTCCCTCGCCTCCAAGCATGGGATAGATGGGTCACGATAAATGGATTGCTCACCTTCCCTATGGACCATGATCTCCTGATCTTCATACTCAAATTTCACCATCTGG
Organism: Nicotiana glauca; assembly: GCA_026770625.1. Taxonomy (NCBI): domain Eukaryota; kingdom Viridiplantae; phylum Streptophyta; class Magnoliopsida; order Solanales; family Solanaceae; genus Nicotiana; species Nicotiana glauca. The sequence goes on along the minus strand of MU767505.1, from coordinate 21,215 downwards.
TGGAGGGTAGAGGGCACAACTCCTGCAGCATGGATCCAAGGCCTTCCCAGAAGAAAATTGTAAGATGTATCCATGTCTAACACCTGGAAAGTTACCTCGAAATCCACCGGGCCTATGGTTAATATCAAATCAATTTCACTGATGGTATCCCTCTTAACACCATCGAAAGCTCTCACACAAATATTATTCAGATGAATCATTCCCGTCCCTATTTCCATTCCTTGCAAAGTGGAGAGTGGGCAGATGTCAACCCCTGAACCTCCATCCACCATGACCCGCTTAACGTAGTAACCCTCACATTTGACAATCAGGTGCAAGGCTTTATTGTGGGCAGCTCCCTCTGGAGGCAAATCATTTTTACTGAAAGAGAGTTGATTGACGGCAAAGAATCTTTCTACCATTCTTTCAAGTTGTTTGACCGAAGTCTCAATTGGCACATATGCTTCATTCAGAGTTTTCATAAGGATCTTCTGATGTTCGGCAGATTTCGTCACTAATGACAATAGTGACACTTGATCAGGACACTTCCTCAATTGGTCTATTGTTTCATAATCTGGCATCTTCATTTTCTGAAAGAAGGCCTCTGCTTCTTCAACGTTTACCGGCTTCTTAGATGGAAAGCGTTTTTGTGTGGCGCTATTTACCTCATGTACATTTGAATATTTTCAACAGGGACTGTTCCTGGAAGTTCTCCTGAAATTTCCTTGCCTTTGTATGTAACCACTGTTTGTTGGTAATTCCACGACACTTCAGAGGGGTCAGTAATTGGCTTCTATGGTGCGCATCCAATAACCACTGGCTCACTCAGCCGAGGTGGTTTAATTGTCCCTCGCACCACATAGGCCCCTTTTGGAACGTACATTTGTGTCCCCTTCTTCACTTCAAACTTCCTCGGAGTGCTCACTACTAGTGGTTTCTCTTGGCGACCTCGCAGAACATAAAGAACCCCGTGTTTAGGAGGCACCGACTCTGATTTTGTCTCAACTTTCCTCTCAGGCTCAATTTTGACAGTTTTATTCTTCTTCTCCCCTTTTTCATGCTTCGGGGCTGCTTTGAGCTTCCTTTCGGCATTGACAATAGCAATTATGGCTTTTAGGGCCGGATCAAATTCCCAATCTTCACAAATCATACCGATTACCGGCATGTTGTTGTGAGCGGGCAAAGGGTTATTGGTAACATTCGGGGCTTCTTCATCCCTCAACACTATTTTTCTTGTTTGATCAAATCTTCTACAACTTTCTTCAATATCCAGCAGTTGTCAGTACTATGCCTTTCAGCTCCTGAATGATAGGCACAACGGACACCCCGTTAATAGGCTAGAGATTGCTTGTTTTAGGGGATAGGCTGTAGTAGATTCATCTGGACGAGCTTTGGGAACAAACTGTAGTAGGGTTCACCAATTGGTGTAAAATTTGGTTGTCTAGGTAGTTCCCGAGGGCGGAAATTATTTTGGGGTGGTCGGGGATTATATTGGTTTTGGTAAGGCGGCTGGTTTCTTTGGAATGGAGGTGGGTTTCGATTATCTTGTGGTTGCGGTCGGCCAAAAGGTTGAGCATTCATTACCGCATAAAGTGGAGGAGTATAAGTCATATCTGTGTGAGGGTAATAGTGCTGAGGGGCTCTTTCTGAGAACACCGGTCTAGGAGCCCGGTACCTTCTTCCTCCCGATGCTGCCATCACTGTTTCTTCTTTCTTATTGCCCTTTGCCATTCCTCCAGACCCGCCTTGGATGGCTTGGGAGGTTGCTCTTATGGCCGACTGGCTTAACATTCTGCCCGTTTTTAGCCCATTTTCTACCATTTCTCCGATTTTTATTGCCTCTGCGAAAGGCTTCCCCATGGCGGACATCATATTTTGAAAATAATCTGCTTTCGGGGCCTGCAGGAAAACAGTGACCTTCTCTACCTCATCCATTGGAGGCTTCACTCTTGACGCCTGTTCACGCCACTTAATTGCATACTCGCGAAAACTTTCTAAAGGTTTTTTCTTTAGATTTGCCAGGGAGCTCCTATCTGGCGCAATATCTATGTTGTACTAAAATTGTCGAACAAAGTCTCGGTCCAGATCATCCCATATATGCCAACGTGAGACATCTTTATCCATATACCGCTCCTAAGCAATGCCAATTAAGCTTTCCCCGAAATATGCCATCAACAGTTCTTCTTTGCTACCGACACCCCGTAACTAATTGCAGTACTTCTTCAAGTGAGCAATGGGGTCGCCGTGTCCGTCGTATTTTTCAAATTTCAGTGTTTTGAACCATAACGGCAAGTGTACATGCAGGAACATGCATAGATCGGTATAGGAGACGCTCTTCTACCCGCTCAAGCCTTGCATATTTTTTAATCTTTGCTCGAGAGTCCTCATTCTCTTCGTCATTTCATCCTGTTCTGGGGCTTTAGGGGTTTTGTCCTGCCCCGGTGTAAGCTCATATGGTGGCTGAGAGTAGGTGTATTGAGGATAATGAGGAGGGTCAGCCTGGAAGACGAGATTCTGGAATGTGAAGACCGAGGGGTCAAAAGCATGCTTTGGTAGTGATGGTTGGGTTGTCACAGAGGATGGTGGAGCTGTGAAGATGTTGGGAGCAATTCCAGACGGGAACACTTGGGGGTGAGCCTCAGAGGGCATTCCGAAGAAGTTAGCAGTCATAATAGGTTTCCCCAGAGGAATATTTGGGCGGCTGATGGGGACAGTGGTAACCCCTCCAGATCTAGGGAATAACTCCGGGAATCCGAGGATAGTGCTTGGGGGTTCCTTTCCGTTGTTCCAAGCATCCCACATTTCCATCAATCGCAGGCGCAATATCCGATTTTCTTCAGCCGTATAGGATTCAGAGGTCGGGACCCCAGAGATTGGGCTATCTTCAGGTATGGGGATTGCAGGCAGGGTCATTTCAGATGACATCTCTGTACTTCTTTTTGATCTGGTGAAATATGGATATGAGGCCAGCTTACCACAAACCAACCACGGTTTCTAAAACACTCAGCTAGAATTACAGCAATAACGGTTAGTGTGAAACAAGTAACAGATAGGTAGTACACATTGGAGTGTGATGCACCTATACAGTTAAATGAATATCTACATGTTTGCTTCGGTCGCATGCGTCATCTCGGCTTTTTCTCTTATTCTTTTTCTCTTTTCTTTCTCTTTTTGTTTTGTTTTCTCTCATTTTTCTTTTCCTCATCTCTCTTTATTTTCATTTTCTGCTTTTTCTTTTCTTTAGCCATGGTTTTTCTTTCAATGCCTTATTTTCTTCCTTTGTGTTTCTTTTCCTTTTTTTTTACCTTGTATTTCTCTTTTTCTTTTTTCCTCGGGATTACGGTCGAATCTTATGTAGATTGTCTACGTATCATGGCCCCGCATGAATCAGACCAGGCGTAGTTCTTGCAAATAAGGTAAATAAGCTAAGTCTCTTTTTTTGACGTTTTTAAAGAAATGCTTTAAAAAGAAAAGAGAAATATTTTTTGATTTTTGATTTTGATTTTTCTTTTTGTTTTTTTTTTTAAAGAAAGACTTCTAAAAATTCCTTTTCTTTTGGTTTGAACTTTGGGAATTTCAAAAGTAAAAAGAAAATCTTTCTTTTTGTTTGAATTTTTATTTATTTTCTCTTTTTCTAACACGAAAGAAAAAATATTTGTTTTTTTGGAATTTGAAAGTTGCCTCTTAATTTTCGAAAGAGGGACTTTTACAAAAATATTTTGGATTTTTGAGCAAAAATATTTTTCGGACTCGAATTTTCAAAATTTGTATATATTTTTTATTTATGACAGAAATAATCTAAGGAATATTTTAACGATTTATTTTGACCTAAAAGGAAAAATTGGCTATTTTTTCAAAATTTTTATTTAAGCACACAGAGACTCGGTTTTGCAGATACGGCCTTTCAGCACTTCCGGTAGGGAGATTTTAAGGCTGTGCTTGCCAACCGTTTAAAAATGACTCAGGGTGGCCGTTCTTGCAAAAACAGCATTCCGGCGCCCTTTTGGGGACATTCAGCTTATTTCAACAAGAATGGCATCACCCGACTTATTTATGACGAAAATTAAAATTTTGACATTTTCTTGGCTATTTTTGCAAAAGGGAGGTTGGACCCGATGAGGGTTGCCTACGTATCTCACATCCAGTGAGAATCAAACCAGCGTAGTTCGGGCAGATTTGCCAAAATCACAACTATTTTGAACAACAATTTTTCTTTCTATTTTTCAAATTTTTTTCTTCTTTTCATTTTCAAAAATCCGGCGGCATTTCGGTACTATTTGGGCATTGGGTTTTTCAAAACAAATGGTCACCCTCACTTAGTTCTAACACTGCTTATTTTTCTCTATTTTTACTCATTTAGACAAGCCGGTCAACATGCAAAGCCGTGCAAATAAATGCGCAATTAGCACGTAAGATGCATCAGGATGATCAATTCATTTCAGGTCACCTGTCCTAGACGGACCCAACCCCTGTGTTGAGTCCCCTAAGTCAAATGCACATGATGCAAACAAACGTCTTACTAGGGATCTGACATGAGTTTTTATTCTTCTAGGTTTAAATTCTAAGTTTATTGGTCTAGACCTGGCTTACCCGAGCGAACAACTCGAGCCGAGGGGGAGGCAGCGTACCGGGGATACAGAAGCTCCACCGGCTTAGCAACTTATCCAACCTCGTTCTAAATTGGGAAAGACTCTAAACATAAGAGAAGCTACACGAAGTGCACCCTTCTCCATGATGTAGAAGACTCAGAGAGAGGAAGGGATTCGCGACAGTTTATATATACAATTTCAACAAATATCAAAGCGGTAAAATATTTAGCACATATAGCATGGAACATATAGAAAAATCAGATAAAGCCAAATATAACAATTGTACTAAGCTCGAATTCTTGAACCCTGAATCGAAATTTTGGGTTTGTTTCCCCACCAGAGTCGCCAGTGCTATCACACCTCCTTTTTTACACACCTACCCCGAAGGATAATGTATAAGGGAGTTTTTCCATTTAAAGTGACATTATTCGAAATGGGATTATTTATTTTTAGAGTCGCCACTTGGGATAGGATTGGCTTTTGGTGTCCCAAGTCACCGGTTTAACTTGAATCCCAAATTGAGGAAACTTTCGACTTCCCAGTTGGAGTATGCGAACCAGAAATCTGAATAAGGAATTCTGTTGACCCGAGGGAAGGTTTAAGGCACCCCCAGATACCGTGGTTCTAGCACGGTCGCTTAAATTATTATAAATGGCTAAAATCTGATTTCTTATACATGTTCCAACCTATAATGCAATTTTAAGATTATTCACTGATTTTAGTTAATTTTTATGAAAGTGAACGTCCTTTAAAAATATATTTTCGGATCACGTCACATGAAATGCACCTGGATCCTTGACACATTCTTATTCAATGTTTTTGGATTTGGATTTGGGTTGCATGAAATGCACACCCGTATTTAAGAAAGTAAAATTATTAAAAGTACGCCTAAAGCGACTAATGTGTTATTATCTTTGCGGGGGGCCGTGAAATTTGCTAAACGGCACGTCCCGAATTCTAAGTATTTTAGTATAAGCATTTAATGAGGGTCCCGCAATTTATGCATTTTTGTTTGGCGAGGCTCATCTCATCTTATTATTTAAAGGCCAAACTAAAGCAACTACGATTTTTTATTTTTTGTTTGTCTCTAAAGGGGCTAATTAATTTACATTTATAAATTCGAGCCTCGAATTTAAGTCCGAATTCAAACAAAAGGGAGGACCCTCCTAATTTAAACCCGCCACCTAACTCGAAAATCCAAATTTATATTTGCAAATTAATCCCCTATTCCTAATATAATTTTTTTAAAAGAGTTTTTGATTTATATCAGTTTTGGGCTTTGAACTGTTGGCCCAGGTCTGTAAATGTTGCTGCTCAGCCATTGGACTTCAGTGAAGTCCAGCCACGGACTTTTCCCAGCCTAAGGATTAAGCTGGCTTTTCGGGCAATTAAACAAGCAATGGGCTTATTATTTTTTTTACAGCCTAATTATCAGGAGCCCAGGCATTTAACAGTAAGATTTTTCAAAACTCTAATTTTGAAATTTCAATTCTCACACAAATTAAACTAACAGGGAGATCGTAACATATGAATGCCTAACCTTATATTAGTGGGAGCATGACCAACACTATAGCTAATTTTATGCCGTCTACTCACAAGAGTTTGAAATTCCAGTTAGAGATTATGCTTTCAAAGTCAGTTGCCTGGTCTGGTTATTCTCTTTGGTTTTTAAAAATGAGACTACAACATATTCCTACTACATTACCTACTGGAAGCAAATTAAACATGAAACTTACACAAATCTACAATCTACTATCATTGAATACAACATTTCCTTTTATTGACATTCTATCATACTACAGATTGCAGATGGAAATAACTGCTAGAGATCCTATGGAGTAAATGACATGAGCTAGCTAAGAGATACATGGAGTAACTAACAGACATTAACTAAACTAACTGGAGCTATTTTATCAACCTAACATTAAATCACTCTTCGACTCAAAAGGCTCAAACAACCCTAAAAAATAGTTTATACAGTCCAAATAAAGTTCCATTTAATTAGTTTACGCAGTCCAAATTATAAAATACAAATCAAAAGTATATTTAAGCAAATCTCTATCAGTCACTATCTATTTAAACAATGCTAGATAACAGCCCAAAAACACATTTCGAAGCAAATGAAGGAGCATTTCATTTCATTTTTTAGTCCAGAGCTACAACACATCAAACTCGAATATGTACCTGGAAATTGAGGCAAAACAAAGGTCAATGGATTGTCAGCAATGAAGCAGCAGTATACAACAGCAATTAGATAGATTTTGAATCCAGAAATTAGTGTCAAACAACCCAGCAGTTGATATTTAGTGGCAAAAGCAGTAGGCAACCAAAATAAGCTTGAATGACCTAAATTTGACTGGATATGACCCGAAACATATTGAACAAATGCCCAGGAAAGTCCAGAGCACTTCAGCAACTAAGTATTGAGTTAGATGATGTGAATCAACTACTAAAAATCAAAATTAGCCTAAGGTTTCTGGTGGATAAGTATTTTTGGGATTTTTTTTTTTGAAAATTTTCCGTTGGTTTTGGTTTTTTTTCCTGCAGGATTTGAGATCTAAAATGAGGGTTTCTACTACAAGAGTTCAGATTTGATCTTCTTTTAACTTTGAAATTCAAATCTGAAGTTCAGATTGGAAGAAGAAGACTTTTGAGGGGAAAATTAAAAGCTGGAGAGTTTTTGGGAATTTTCAGGGATCTAAACTTGTAAATCAAGTTACTAGGGCGACCTTTTATAGGTAAGGAAGGGGGCAGAATGTTCTGGAAGTGTTTACTCATCCCCCCCCTTTTCTTTTATTTTCAGAAATTGTACCTTAAACCCGAATTTTGTGGCTTGTTGCCCAAGTTGCTGCTCTAAGAATCCTAAAACTTATACTAAGGCCCCCTTCTAGAAGGCTCTAGAGTGTTCTAGCTTTGTTTTCTACCTTTGGAATGCTTATACTACCCTTACTTGAGTTCTAAAATTACCAAGTCTTAACAAACCAGCCCTTTTTAGATGCCTAAACTACCCTTGCTTGCCCCTGAAATTACTAACCCAACCAAACCTCTTTTACCTTAGTCAAATAACTGTGGTTGAATCTAGTGAATCTAAATCAGCTATATCCAAACCCTAAGCCTAATTAAATTGAAAAATAAACACTGAACTGCAGAACAATTATCAATCAAAAGAACTTAACTCAACTCATTTTGAACAATTAATGACTTGAAAACCTAAAATTAAGCTAATAGAGATTTTAAAAACAAACAAAGACTAACAGAAAATCAAAGCTAAACTAACCCCTAAACATTTAAATTAACAGAATTAAGCCCAAATTAAACACAAACAAATCAGAAAATTAAAGAGTTTACTGATGAAAAATAAAAATTACCTAAAAGAAAATAGACTTATCATTCATGTTACTGAAACAGATTGAACAATTAAAGAACAAATTCATGCTAGAAACAAGAAAATAGGGAAGAATAAACTCATATACTAAACCCTAAATAAACAACAATCTAAATCACTTAATCACGAAGCCAAACAATATAATAAAACGAGAAAAAGGAAAAAATATAAGAAAAAAAATTAGAGAGCTCACTGATTTTCGACTTCTTTTGGGCAGACCTTGATGGATTTATTTGGCATTTTGGATCATAACCGCCCTTAATCATGTGTTTTCATAAGAAAACACATGATTAAGGGCTATTATAGCCCAAAATCAAAAGAAATCCCAATATTACAGAATTAGGGTTTCTGGCCATTTTTCGATTTGAAATTCGAGGGATTTGGTGGTGATTTGAGATGAGGAGGAAGAGGAGTCCTATGGTGTAATTTTGGGTGGGAACGGAGACCAGTGCCGCTGGACACGGCGGAGACGGTGACCCTAACTTCGAAGATTCGGGGAGTTGGGAAGGGATTTGAGAGAAAATACTATGGGGGTTAGAAAGAGGAGAGGAAGGAGAATTGATGTGTGATTCTTGGGTCGTTTGGAGGTTGGCCGCCGGCGGAGACGATTTTCGGTCGGCGGCAACGATGGAGGGGCAGTGGTGTTACAGGGCTGGGTTGTACGAGGAGGGAGAGATTGGTCTTTAGGGTTTGGGAGATTTTCGGACATTTTTATGTAACAAGGATATCGATTGAGGGCCGTTGGATTAGAGAAAATGGACGACTTGGATTGTGTGATGCCAAACGGCGTCGTTTCATCATGGGGGGACTAGACCGGATCAGGATTGTGGGTTGGGCCATTTTGGACGGATTTGAGGGATTGATTGGGCTTGAATTTTCATGAATATGGCCCAAACATTGGCCAGCCTTTTTTCATTTATTTATTTTCTTCTTTTCTTTTCTTTTGTGTTTTGCTTATTATTTTTTTTTTGAATTTTCTGATTTTATTGAATGTACGATCAAGAACTAAAACACCCAAATTAAATCTAAGATTATACTAATTAATATTTCAAAATTAACTAACTCCTAATTTAAGGAAAACTTAAGACATATTTTAAAACTTAAAAGTAGAAATGCAAGGAACCATTTTTGGTATTTTATTTATTTTTGCAATATTAAAATGCACACTATTTTTGTATTTTTTTTTATGAATTATGGCAACTAAAAATGCACATAAAAATACAAACAAGACACAAAATCATGCAATTAATTCAAATAATAAAGAAAAATCCTAATTCTAAGGAATTTATAGGAATAATTTAAGCGTGGCAAAAATCACGTGCTCACAATGGGTTTAGCTAGATATAATTAAAGAAGAAACAGAAGAAATAGAGGAAGAACTAAACATATTAATTAATTACTAAGATGAAATTACAAGAATCTATTGAGAATGTAAAGCTAAAGTGCCAAAAATGGCTCGTATCTCGGTCTCCACGAGCGCAGCTCTTTTAATAATACCAAACTTTCCCTAAAAATGGTAAAATGTTCTATTTATAATGGCTGGAAAAATTGGACAAAAATACCCCTGCGGGGTCAGTGCGGGCCGCACAAACATGACCCCGGCCGTACTGGCTCTTTGACTTCAATTTTCATCTCTCTGAACTGTATGGCGCGGGCCGCGTAAAAAGGTAGCGCGACCGCAGAAGGCTCTGGCGCGGACCGCGTGAATAAGACTACGGCCGCGTGGCTTGATTTTGACCAAAATAATATCTCTCTGAATCTCTTGACGCGGGCCGCATGAATAAGTAGCGCGGACGCGTAAGCCGAACGCGGGCCGCATGGGTCTGACCGCGGCCGCATTTTCAATGTTCTGAATATGCCCATCTCTAAACCTCCTAGTGCGGTCGTGTGCACTTTTATGGGGTCCGCACTGGGTTCTCTATTTCCTTCACTTCACTTGGTATTTGATACTTGAGCAGGTTTCACTCCATTTTGAGCCGATCGTTGATATTTCATCACTTTGTCGCTCAAACCTGCAATCAAGCACAGCCTGTGAGCATTTTGGGACTATTTTGTAGCAATTTATACTCAAAGCATAGGCAAGTAAAGGCATAAAACACATTAAAATCCTACTTATCAACTCCCCCAAACTTAAACCTTTGCTTGTCCTCAAGCAAACAAAATAAGACCTACCCCTTAAAGGAACATCCAAGTAATTCCAACTATCCTAGAGTAACCTCAACAAGCATCAATTGGGACTAACAATTTCCCTCACTACGAATGTATCATTAACACATTTTAAACTTTGAAAACTATGGATCAAGTTTGACACAAGAGCATCAAGAGTTGACATATTTCATCAAAGAACTTCTCGCAATTACTTTGATCATTGTGAAATCCAAACTCACACATCCTCAACTCTCCCTAAGCGAACCTCGCCTTTTAGAGTATTGACACACAAATCGAGGTTGATGGACTTTCACTCATCTCTCTTAATAAGAAGGTCACAAGTCCGGCTCTATGTACCATATGCTTGCCCCTTATGTAAGAATTCACTAATGTAGGCTTCCTTCAACTCAAGATCATATAGGGCTTTTGTGGAGTCATTGTGAAGGCTTTTGGGTAAGGGCAGGACATGTTTTTGTTCAAGTGAGTTCAATCTTCCCTTAAGCACTTCTTTTGATTCATTTTGGCACACTTTCTTGACTCATTTGAGTATTTTACTTCTTTTCAAGGGGTTAGAGGGACACATTGTCACTCTTTCTTATGCAATTCAAAACATTTATCCTTTTTCTAATTTTTCCATACCTTTTTCACTTTTGTTTCCCTTGAATCCCCTTTTTATTATTGTTCACATTGGTCTTTCTTTTTGTCTTTTTCTTTTCTTTCTTTTTCATTGCTTTCCTTTTCTTTTTGCTTTTGTACCTTTTACCACTTTGTTTCCTTTCTTGTCTCTCCCCCCAAACTTAGACATTTGCCATTACTCAAGGGAAGATTTGTGTACCAAGAGAAGGTATCTTTTAGAATGAGTATAGGCTTGTAACATTGGTTCTTGAAAGAAAAAGGTTCAAGGCTCACAAGGGTTAACTAGGGATCATTTTATTGGTAGGCCATGGACTTGTTCAACTTAACATTTGGATCAAGGAGAACCTATAATCACTTCTCAAGTCAAATTTCACCTAGGATTTCGCCTCAACAAACATTCAGGGCAAGTTCTAGACCATTGGCTCGGGACTTGGACTCACAATTCGATTCCTCACCACACATGCTAGGGGATTGCTAAAGACATCAAGTCGAGGGCCCACAACGACCTTAGTTACGATTCAAGCGCACAATGGTCCAAAAAGACCACATGATGATTGTTTGGTCAATACAAGAGTCTCAAGGCCACGACTTTCGCCATCCTAAACACAACATTATGTCTTTGATAATGGGATCAAAGGAAATTGTGCTAGGCCCAAGTGAAGCTTTGCTTGAGGTACCCTTAACTGCGAAATATCAAAAACAAAAGAAAAATAAAAAACGGACTCAAACCCTTAAGAAAGGTTGTCACACCATCTATCATTGGGAAGAGCCACCCGGTTCACACAATACTCCACCCTTGGAAAGAACCGTGGAATTAAGAAAACCAAGGGCTTATTGAAAATGCCAAAAAACAAAACAAAAGGCTACGATCCTATCTACAAAGCTAAAAATGAAAAATGAAAAATTTTGCGAAAATAGAAAACCAAATGAATATGTACAATAGGGGAGTAGAATATACAACGGGGGATGAATATATACAGAAAAGTAACTTTATATACAGACCAAGGAGAAAATAAAAAGTACGATAAAGGTAGCTAAATGTAAAGTTATATACAACCCAAAATAGAAAACAAAGTAAAAAAAACTATCAATCTATATATACAGTCATCCAGATAATCAAAAAGTAGGGCGCACCCCCACGAATAAGATCTAGCATTGTCCCTAATGTCAACTACACAAATAAGCATAAAAATCAGTGAAAGGATATAGAAGAGCTCCCTAGGACTGGTCCGTCTGCATGGGATCCTCAGTGGTCCCCTGGTCCTCTGTATGGGTGGGAACCTCAGACTGGTTCCCGGACTCCTGCTGCTCAGCTGCTTGGACTGGGGTCTGCTCCTGGACTAGCTAAATGATGGATACCTCACTGGAGGGGACCTCCTATGGGTCTGCCAGCTCAATGACTACATCAACTGTGCTAGGGAGCTTCCTCTTCTTCCTTGGAAGCCTGGGTGCCTACTCCTGCTGTGGCTGTGGCACTGGTGCTGCTGCTGGAGGGGCTGGATCCGCGAATAACAAGTCTAAAGGCATCTGGTCTGCCAATAGCTTGTCCACATCCGTCCTTAGCGCTTTCACCGACTCTTTGGAAGCCCGTGACTTCCTCATTTTCTTGTGCTCTCTGGTAAGATCCGCTAATGTCTTGCCATGTAACTCCATCGCCTTAGTCAAGGCATCCTGAGCCCTCATAATCTTCTCCTGGTTGTCCAGGAGTGTCTTCAAAGTATACTCAATGGACTAAGGAACCTGAGTAGTGGGAGGTGCTGAATGGGCCTCAACTGTGGCAGATAATGTCCACAACTTGGATGTCGCAGCTGACATCTAGTTGTTCAAACTAGCCAAGGTCTGGATCAAGTAATGGGCCGTGAAAGGGTGAGATCGGGAAGAGGGGACTCCCGGACCAGTTGAAGTACTGGGCCAAGCAGAAGAGGAGGGTCTTGGTGGCAAATCAATAGCAGTAGGCATGGAGGGCAGCTCGGTGGAAGGCTCAACAGATGACTCCACCGTAACTGGCTTTTCAGACTGGCCAATTGAGGCAGAAGCAGGTGCCTTGTACTTCTTGTCCTTTGGGTTGTCCGACCCCTGAATGCTAAACCATGAGAACGGGGCGACCGGTCTTACTTTCACATCATAGGACTTTTTCATTACTTTGAAATCCCGAAAATACATGGTGAGAGTGTTGGGAAAAGGGTAATCCTTGTCATGCTCTCGTCCCATATCAGCAATCACACGGGACATCATATTACCCATATTGATAGGGTAACTGTGACGACCCAACCCGTCATCTCATGTGTTGCTGCTCTATTTTTCCCGTTTGTTGCTTCTTTATATTTTATTATCGGTATGTGGTGTGTGAGAGTTGATTTGGAATGGTTTTAATAAGAAATGAGACACTTAGTCTCTTTAAGGAAGACTTAAGTTGGAAAAGTCAAACGGATGTTGACTAAAGAGTTATAGGGCTCGGATGTGATTTTCGGTGATTTGGTTAGCTTTGGGGAATGATTTGTGACCTAGGAGCGTGATCAGAATTGATTTTGGAGGACCGGTGTAGAATTAGACTTGAATTGGCAAAGTTAGTATTTTGGCGAATTCCGGTTGATGGGTGAGAATTTGATAAGAGGGTCGGAATGGAATTCCAAGAGTTGTTGTAGTTTCGTTAGGTGATTTTGGATGTGTGTGCAAATTTTCAGGTCATTCGGACATCGTTTGGTTGGGTTTTTGATTGAAAATGCATTTCGGAAGTTCTTGAAGAACTTAGGCTTTGATTTGGTGAAATTTGATGATTTTGATGTTAACAATAGTATTTTGATGGTTCGAGCAAGTTTGAATAAGGTAATAGATCATGTTTGTGCTTTTAGTTGAGGTCCCGGGGGCCTCGGGGTGAATTCAGGTGGTTAAACGGAGAGTTTTGAAGTTTGTTGCATGTTTAAGGTTGCAGGTTCTGGTATTTTTGCACCTGCAGTTCTAGGACCGCCGGTGCGGTATCGCAGAAGCAGTCGACGGGAGCGCAAAGCGGAAATGGTGCTCAGGGCAGGTTCCGCAGAAGCAGAATCCTGGCCGCTGAAGCGGGTTCGCAGGAGCGGATACTTTGCCGCAAAAGCGGTCTTGGACCTCTTAAGTTGAACCGCAAAAGCAGTGGATTGGGCGCAAAAGCGGTAACCGTGGGTGCGGAGTTCGAACCGCAGAAGTGGAAATCTGGGCAGAACAATAAGTTAAGTCTTCTTCACGAATTTTGAAAGAGCAAACATTTTGGACTTCGGACTAAGGCGATTTTTGGGCGATTTTGAAAAGGGTTTCGAGAGTCTTCATCAGGTATAGATTCTTGGTCTTAGATTATGTTGTTATGGTGTAAAAACATGGATTAACACTGAAAATTTAAGGGAATTAAGGCTAAAAATGGAGTTTAGGGCTTGAAACTTGGAAGAGTTTAAACTAGTAATTTGAGGGGCCAAATGGACTCCGATTTTTGTGAATTTGGTATGTATGAACTCGTGGCGAGATAAGGAAGTCGGTGATGTTAATTTTATAATTTTTCGAAACGTGGGCCCGGGGCTCGGGTTTTGCCAACTTCGTGTTTTTGGGTATTTTTCGAGTTCTTTCAATTGGGTTATGTCCCATTAGCTTATGATAATGTATTCCTTGTGGTTTTGACCAGATTCTACGTACAAGGAGGTTGATTTGTAAGGGAAGCGCAAGGCGAGCTAGGATTTCGGCCGGCTTGAGGTGAGTAATAGTTATAAATGATGTACTGAGGGTTGGAAACCCCGTACTTGCACTATGTAGTGCTATGTTGAGATGAGATACGCGCTACAAGATGAGCGTGGTGATGTTACTGTTGGGGATTCGGACTCGGTCCATCCCGATTCATGACTCTGCTGTTCTTTTGACTGAGACTGGGTTAGTATCAGTATATTTTGGGTTGGTTGCCATGTTTGGGGCCTTGTGCCGATTTGTAGGACCCTTAGGGAGCATGTTGGGCTAATTGACCTCACTTTACCTGTTGAAATCATACTCTCATTCATATTCTTAAACTGTGAAACATAATGTGAACCGGTATTAGCAATTTGCACTCTAAATGAGGAATACCTGGGGTTGGAAACCTTGTCTTAGCTGAGTGGGCCCGAGAGGCCAAGTTTATATTGACTGAGAGGGGTTAAGGGCCCCATAGTGAGGGTAGTTGATATACACCGGATCGAACTGCACGCCGCAGTAGTATATTGTATGGATCGGACTGCACGGTGCAGTAGTATATTATATGGATCAGACTGCACGCTGCAGTAGTATATTATATGGATCGGACTGCACGCCGCAGTAGTATATTATATGGATCGGACTGCACGCCGCAGTAGTATATTATATGGATCGGACTGCACGCTGCAGTAGTATATTATATGGATCGGACTACACACTGTAGTAGCATATTATATGGATCGGACTGTACGCCGCAGTGATATAGTATATGGATCGGACTGCACGCCGCAGTATTTTAGCGCTTGGGCTGTAGGAGCTCCTCCGGAGTCTGCACACACCCCGAATAAGCGCAGTCGACTATTATTATTGGATCGGGCTGTGCACCGCAGCAGTGTATATATTATTATTGGATCGGGATGCGCGCCGCAGCAGTATATATTATTATTGGATCGGGCTGTGCGCCGCAGCAGTGTTGGTAATTTGTCGTACTGTAGGAGCTTTTCACCTGTTTTCCCTGCTCAGCTGTTGTTTACTGCCTTTACTGTTAGTTATAGAACTGTGTAATGTTTCTACGAGAATTCTTACTTTCAGTTGTTATTTATTGCTATTACTCACTGAGTTGGGGCACTCACTTTACTCCCTGCATCTTGTGTGCAGATACAGGGATCCCGGAGGCATAGCTGAGTTTGTTACTGCTGCCTAGTTCATCTGTCGGAGTCATCGAGGTAGCTGCCTGGCATTCGCAGGACCCGATTTCTCCTCTTATCTTTCTTTTACTTCCGCATCTAGACTTTCATATGTATAGGATGTTGATCAGTTATATCTAAAGGCTCAGACTCGTGACGCCAGATCTGATAGGGGCTGTATTGCTATTATTGTGGTTTTCGCACTGTTTTTATGGTTATCACAGATTGAAATTTTGCTTAACTGATGTTTTAAATTCAAATGACCGATAAAGGTCTTTGTATTTGGGATTGAGAGTGTTCGAATGGTCGGGCTTGCCTAACAAGGTGTTGGGCGCCATCACGACCGGAGTTTGGGTCGTGACAAGTTGGTATCAGAGCCTAGGTTACTAGGTCTCTCGAGTCATGAGCAGGTTTAGTAGAGTCTTGCGGATCGGTATAGAGACATCGGTATTTATCATCGAGAGGCTGCAGAACCTTTCGGAAAACTTCACTTTCTTGGAATTCTTATCCTGCGTACTTGATTCAGCTTGAGATATAACTCTTGAAATCCCTTTCACAAGTCTGTATGCGCACGTGAGCGCTCAATAATATATGTGCCTTGATGGCTTGTGATTCCCCTATCGAGGGGGCGAGATGTAATCTCTGTGAGTTTGATGTTGGGCCGGTCTGAAGGACTTGAGGCCGGACCTTTGCTTATGGCTTGAGCACCAAGGTGCTGATTTTGTGAGTTGGTGTTATGAACTTATATGTTCAGTATTGTACCTAATTGTGGGAATGGCGGCTGGATAACTACGTAATGAGTATGTTGGTACTGTGTAATATTTCTATATGACTTGGTAATGACGAAGAAGTCTTCAGGATAGTAGATGGACTGTTAAGTTATTCGATTCCTATTGTGGCTTGATGTGTAGTCCGAATTATGGGCACGTGAAGAATATTTTTGAATCTCCCAGTTAAGAAGTGAAGTACATTACGTGTGGCGATATGAGTTCAGACTCAGGAAGACTAAATGGCTGAGTTATGTGTATGATGGTGGAAGGTGTGCTGAAATACTAAATTGAGGCGAAGCAGGTGGGTTATCTCCTGCGGAGTGTTCTTAGGGGGTATGATTCTTATGTATATTGTTAGAAGATCTTATGTGCAATTGAAGGGTACGTGTCGTAATTGGAAAATTTGGGTCACTTCAGAGAGTGGACTCAGCTGATGTGGGGATGGATGCGAGGATTGCAGAACTAGATGATCTGTGTTTTCACAAACTTGTAGATGATTGAGTTTAACCTCATTGTGGCATCATTAGAGTAGAAGTATTATGGGTTATTAAATGTGTCCTGATAGATGGCTTCGAGCCAAGTTGGAGAGGTTGTTGTTGATTAGCTGATTGCATGTTTATGTGCTATGTTGGTTCCTTTTTGAGGTATGCTGGCAGATCAGTTCGGGTTGCAGAAATTGAGCCGAGGATGGTACGAGTAAAGCAAAATTTTGACGAAGGTCACGTGGTGCTTCGTAGGTGTCAGAAAATAATAGTATGTCTTGAGCTGCTGTTGGTAAAGAATGCTTAGAATGAAGAGAAGGAAGTTGTTTGGTTGTATTGGAATGAGACCATGTCCTGCTGGGTCAGAGTGCTAAGGAGGCACGGGTGGTTATGTCTGTTTGATCAGGTAAATTGTGGTTGAATAAGAGTGAATGACTTGCGATAATGGTTCTAATGGGTTCAAGAGTCTACGTACGTCAATTGAGAGTTCTAAAGTTGCATATGGGGTTAGGAACTGAGATTCATTAAAAGATGTCAAGACTTGTGATATTCTATGTTAATTATGGTAATCTATGTATCCACATCAGGAAAGTAAATGAAATAGAGTTATATTCACAGAGAGTTCTTCTGGGTAAGGTATTCTGGGATGTGGTGTTTCTGGAAACATTTGAGAGAGTAGTTAGTGGGTTGTGGCTCCTATCAGTGTGGTCTTATTCTTGGGTCTCGTGCGGTAAGCCTAGATTGAGGAATTGAGGTACTACGGCAAAGGGAATATCAAGTTGAAGACGAATCAGAAGAAATTTTGATAAATGGAGTAGCTTGATAACTGACCGAATCGGCATGGTAAGGGTATGATTAATTCTTGGTGTGTATTCGAGGTAATGAGTTAGCACATGTCATTTCGCAGCAATGCTCTGGGGTTTTAAAGACTTGCTTAGCGTGATTTGGTTAGAAGGATTCAGTCATGGCAGTTTAGTTTGTGCAAATGAAATTGGGAGAGTTCATTTTGATTGCTGCCGTGGTAGAAGAGGTGCATCTTCTCCAAATATGAGAGGTATGAGATGTGTAAGGATTTTCTTCTAGATGAGATCTATGGAAGCTCGTGGTTAGATAAGTTTCAGTTCAGGTAAGAAAGGAAATTCATAAAGTACTTAGGCAGCGGGTAGCCTCATATAATCAAGGAAAATGATACGGTTGTTTGAAAGTGATCCGACGAGAGTATATATTTTAGAGAAAGGGGCAATGTGATTAAGTGATGGTACCTTAGTGGTGTTGCGGCACTTTCTTGTTAGATCGACTGGTGATATCCGGGTTGGCTTGGTGGCTCTTGGAGATTTTTGAGTATGTATCGTGGAATTATTGGATATCTAGTTGTGGCATGTGTTCGGACGGAAAAATTGGGATCAAGTATGATGATTCGTGTGCTATGTGGGATTGGGGGCGGAAATCCTCATACTCGGGCTATTTGCGATGGTGAATCGTGTGTATCGGCACTGTGTGGCGAGTATTGGGATTTGGAGGCTCGAGTGAATCTTTCATTGCTGGTATGTTGGATTTTGGAGGTGATGTTAGAGTTCTGGCTGGTTGTCTTATTGTTAGATTAAATTCTGGACTATTGCGTTATGGGCTACACCGGAAATGCCACAGTTTGAGTGGCGAGGTGTATTGGTTTATGTTATTGTGGAGTGTTTTATATTTCACAGACCCAACGGACGGCTGGGGAAGGATTGCTTTTCCTAATTGAGCCCTCATGATGGATGTTAGTGCAGAGGTTGCTATTATTGAGCCACTTCCGGCGTTAAGGGACCTTTTGGAGGAGTGTTCCAGTTTGAGTTGACTCGGTTGGCTCCGAATTTTATTGTCGAGGGATAGGTTGACTCAACCGTTGTTGAGCTTATCAGCGATCTGGGGAGATCTATGAGTTGATATCTGCATTGCGAGACATTATGGTTTACGGACTATGAGCACAAACGGTATGGCACTATCGGGATTCATAGTGGAAGTTGAGGGGGAAACCTCAGTTGTGCTTGAGTTTTGTAGCTTATAACGCTATATGTAAATATTGTGTGCACTCAGTATGCTTACGATCGATACTCGGTACTTTGTTGTAATGAGCAAATTTGGCTCGATGTGCATCTCCTTATGTGAGATATATGTATGGATCAGGTGGCACGCCGCCATGGATATGTGTGGATCGGGTGGCACGCCGCCACGGGTATGTTATTTGGATCGGGTTGCATGCCGCAACAGTGTGATGATGGGAATAGTTCTCCATATGCTGTCTTGTATGCCTTGTTTCGTGGTTCCAAGGAAAGTCCGTATTGGGTGTTGCTCGGCGAATGGCGCCTCGGTTGTGTCCTTTCAGGATCGTATGGTGTATATTACTTGCTTCACCATGGGTATAATGATTTGTTTGGGTTCTAGATATCAATCGTGCGTGGTTATCAATTTCGAGAATAGCGACTTGAGGTGATTCATGTGTAATAATGTTTGGATAAGATCGCGCATTGTAGCGAGGCTACGTGGAGATTAGGCCCTTCGGGGTAGATTCAAGTATTATATTTCTATGATGTGGGACGGGGTCCCATCCTTGTGTTGTGATGGTACTGAGGAGTCTGAGTTACAGTTACTATTGTTTGAGCCATTTGTCATAATTTGAGTATGTTCAGACCGCCCTTCACTAGTGCGTAGATTGTGCCAGTTGTGCCTTAGGCCTGTGGTGAGGCGTCATATCACCTGAGTGGTGTGTTGGATTCGAGGTGATCGTGGGAGTCACCGATGAATACGAACGGATTTGATTTCAGCTTGTTGGAAGGATAATATCGAGGTTCGGCTCGGAGATTTGCTATGGTAATTGTCGGAGGGGAAGTGGCTTCATAAATGGTTGACCTATCACGTGTTTCAGTATCGTGGACAGTATAAGAAAGTGTTGTAATGAGATTTCAGTCGATAAGAGGTTCCTACCCGTATTCAGGTGTTGTGGGCAACTGCTATGGATAGAAGTTATCGTTTCGAGTGTTTGGGTTGTGGGGTGTATAACATGAGTTCACATGCGGTTGCAGGTACGAGCTATTACAGCTGGTTCAGACTTATTCAGAGCGTATATGTGAGGTTCTGATCTTGTGTATGATTTCGAAAAATGCAATGGGGTTCTACGGTTTATGGTATAGATGGATTGTGAGATTTTAGTTATGTTGTGTCATCGGACCTATGCGAGATAGGGTGACATGGGATCACCCCGGATATATGCTTGGTAAAGTCATTCAGCTATTGGGTTGCTTCTAAAACAACTCTGGGTACACTCGAGGATGAGCGATTGTTTAAGTTGGGGAGGATGTGATGACCCGACCCTTCGTCTCATGTGTTGCTGCTCTATTTTTACCGTTTGTTGCTTTTTCATATTTCATTATCGGTATGTGGTGTGTGAGAGTTGATTTGGATTGGTTTTGATAAGAATTGAGACACTTAGTCTCTTTAAGGAAGGCTTAAGTTGGAAAAGTCAACCAGACATTGACTAATGAGTTATAGGGCTCGGATGTGATTTTCGATGATTTGGTTAGCTTCGGGGAATGATTTGTGATCTAGGAGCGTGATCGGAATTGATTTTGGAGGACCGGTGTAGAATTAGGCTTGAATTGGCAAAGTTAGTATTTTGGCGAATTCCGGTTGGTGGGTAAGAATTTGATAAAAGGTTCGGAATGGAATTCCGAGAGTTGTTGTAGTTTCGTTAGGTGATTTTGGATATGTGTGCAAATTTTCAGGTCATTCGGACATCGTTTGGTTGGGTTTTTGATCGAAAATGCATTTTGGAAGTTCTTGAAGAACTTAGGGTTTGATTTGGTGAAATTTGATGATTTTGATGTTAACGATAGTATTTTGATGGTTCTAGCAAGTTTGAATAAGGTAATAGATCATGTTTATGCTTTTGGTTGAGGTCCCGGGGGCCTCGGGGTGAATTCGGGTGGTTAAACGGAGAGCTTTGAAGTTTGTTGCATGTTTAAGGTTGCAGGTTCTGGTGTTTTCGCACCTGCGGTATCGCAGAAGCGGTCGATGGGAGCGTAGAAGCGGAAATGGTGCTCAGGGCAGGTTCCGCAGAAGCGGAATCCTGGCCGCTGAAGCGGGTTCGCAGGAGCGAAAACTTTGCCGCAAAAACGATCTTGGACCTCTTAAGTTGAACCGCAGAAGCGGTGGATTGGGCGCAAAAGCGGTAACCGCGGGTGCGGAGTTCGAAGCGCAGAAGCGGAAATCTGGGCAGAATAATAAGTTAAGTCTTCTTCGCAAATTTTGAAAGTGCAAACATTTTGGACTTCGGACTAAGGCGATTTTTGGGCGATTTTGAAGAGGGTTTCGAGAGT
>MU767495.1:67551-100864 GCA_026770625.1 Nicotiana glauca | reverse complement strand
ATAATCTCATTTCTGAGCTTACATCAATTAACTTACGACGTACTCTCATGTATGAAAACTTGGGGTGTAACATATTGTGTCTTCTTGGCCCTCAGGACAACGACTTGCTCATTTAACTCAGGCAACTCAGCCTCCAAACCCAAGATCCACTCCTCTAACCTTTCCACCTTGAGTGCCGACGTCTCCGCCTCAGTAGCCTACTCGAACCTGCAAACACGGAGGGCGTCATCTAGGGCCGCCGCCTCAGCGGCCATTCTAACTTTCTTAGACCGACCCAACTCTTCTATCTTGGCACTCAATTCATCCCTCAAATCGACGGCCCTTGCCTCCCTCTGCTCGAGTTCAACCGTTAAAGATGCCACCTGCGCCTGAAGGTTAGCATTCTCGGCCATCACTCCCTTGCTCGCCTCGAGCTCGTCTTCTTTAGCCTTTAGCGCTCCCTCAAGAACACTACACCTGCTGATGGCCCTCATAAGTTCCTCATCCCTCTCCCTCAGCTCTTCATCCTTCTTCATCATCTCATCATCCTTCTATTTGAGCCCATCACGGAGCAACTACAACTGGTCATACTAGATGAGAAAGTCGGCTAGCCCTCGGTGCTTGGTACGATACTCTCTGTGCTTGGAGGTCATCTTCTTAAAAATGGTCATCCTCCTCTCCTCCTGCTGGTCACGCTCAATCCCCATAATAAGGGTCTGACATGCAAAAAAAGAAGAGGTCAGTATAATCAAATTACACATACAAAACAAACATAACCTAACATGGAAAAGCAAACTCACTCGCAGGGCCATGCCAGATATACCCAACGACAGATCTGCATCTTTCAGCGTCTGAAGCGTCCTATTCTCGGAAGCCGTGCACAGGGGAGTGAAGGTCAGCATCGCCTATTCTAATTTAGCCAAGAGGTCGTAATCCACGAGAATGACTATATGCCCATTAGGACCCTGCTTCCTTATCTCCACGCGAGTAGTCCTCTCCACGAAGGTCTGTATCTCCTCAGGGTCAATGTTTGAACCAGAATCATCATCCCCCGTAGGGACAACTCTACCTCTCCCAACCATCGATGATGAGCCACATTTAGTAGCCCGCATAAACTCTCTGCTACCACGAACCCCCTTTACCTCAGAGGGCCTCCTCTCCATGGCGGCACCCGCCACATAAACGGCCTCGACGTCTTGTGTAAGCACCGATTTTGACCCCAAAGCAATGAATCTTTCCGGCTCAACATCAACGACAATGGCCTTCCTGGTCTCCACCCTTCGTCTTTTCCTCGGAGATACCTCCCCACCGTGAGATGACTCATCCACAAGGTGAAAGATAGGCCAAGAATAGATCTCATCTGGAATGGCAACAGTTTGAGGGGCGGAGTCCCTCAGTGGCATAACTCGAGTCCAACCTCTTCGAGCAGACTCAGCTAAAGCAAAATGCATTGTAGCTGATGTGTTTTCCTAGCAAAATGCAGGCACTGGAGCTTTTGCCATTTTGGAAATTCGTCGACCTGGCACCGAAGAAAGGTCGCATCAAAAGGTTATAGTGAATGGCAATAAGTTGGAATGTAGAAATAACACTTACTGGACGAAGTCTTGGGTCCAAAGCACTTGTGAAAGGATGCCCAGTTGCGAATTCCCACGCTGTAGGGTAACACGCGAGCCATCCAATCTTCAATATCGAAGATGGGAGAAGGTGCATGCCTCTCAGCTGAAAACTAGGAAGCCGTGAGTGAGTCAAAAATGAAAGAAGAAGAGGAAGAAAGAAAATAATGAACGTACGGCAAGATACTTACAACTATAGTTCCATTGCTCGGGAAACCCTGTCGGATTCGCCACTAGGTGCTTGGTTTTGATGAAGAAGTATTTATGCCAGAACCGCCGGTTCACCTTATCATCCATCCCAGCCACCAACCCTTTGATCCTATGAAGTCGCAGATGTATCAACGTGCCTCTATAAAAGCTGGGCGAGAATAGATACAGCAGATGGAAAATATTGGCCTTACAATCGGCCAACTCTGCGTACTTCGCCAGCATAAAAAAACTTTGTATAAATAAGGGGAGAGCTGTACTGGGCAGACATTATTAAAACGGAAAAACTCCTCTGCTAATGGGGTGATAGGAAGAGAAAAACCAACTAGGAACGAGTAAACATAGAAAGCACAATATCTAGGTCAGTGAACATGTACTATGCCGTCTCCTTCCGAAATAATCTCAACGTGAGAAGGAATACGATATTTGGATCGGAGGTCGTCTATTTGATGCAGCCCCGTCTCTGAAAGCTCCTTAGCAGGAGCGGGAGCAGGTTCCTTTGGGAAATTTTTTCTGCCAAAGGAATCTTGGGAACCACCTCCTCCACGATGGGGAAGCTTTCTTCCTCCTCAACCATGGATTCCTCACCGCCGGTAGGAATGGCCACCAATAAAAGAGTGGCATCGGAGACTCCGTCGTGAATATGAAAGGAATTTGACATATTTTCATAGCAAAGTGTGTACAACAAAGACGGAGAAAGGCGATATCAACCGGAAAAGAAATTAGGGACTAGAACTGAAGAAGTTGCAAGAAATCGGAAATGAAGATCAGAGAAGAAGATCAAAGAAAAACGATATGCATACAAAAAGGGGAAATGCTGAAAATTTCGAAAATGAAGCACATATCCTCTACTTATAGGGTTGGGTGACATCAGAGTCGAGGCGAAGAGCAGTCAATGGCACCGAAATTGAAGCGACAGAAGCACAAACACTGCTTTGGGAAGACGCATAATGATGACGCGCGTGGCATAACATCATTATACATCAGCCACACCAATCGCAACCCCGCTGACAATGCCGCCAGTTCAACCTCGGCCGATTCTATTCGATCATCACGACCAAATTTCCTCTGAACGATGGCAGACAGAATCCACTTATCAAGGACGTCCTAGATCACGACCTCAACAAGTGAAAGGACTAACTGTATTGGTCGAAATTTGGACTAGACTTAATAACTGCAAGTGGACGTGGTCGAGGATTAAGCCGACCACGGTACAATGGCAAGGAGTCGACTTAAGAAGGATTAGTGCCGAGGTCAAGTAAAGAATGCATGGAAGCAATGGTATAATAAGTTTAGAATAGAAAGAAGGAATATTTCATTGGATATTCTTTCTGTTATACTTTTTAGGGTTTCTTAGGAATATCCCCTATAAATAGGAAGAGATTTAGAAAAAAAGGGGATATTCACTTTTCTGATAAGAGCACATTGTAAAGGGTTGACTAAAAAGAATATACAAAAGCTTGTCTTGTCCACTAATTACATTGTACGAATATACACATATATGACCTAGACAAACTAGAACCGGCCCATATGGGTAGTGGGCATAAACGAGCCTAACCGTTTAAGCTCAGAATTGGAGGGTGGGCCGGTTCCTTGAAGAAGCCCGTGAGAACCGGACCATTTGGGCCCAGGACCGGTTGCTAAGTGGGCCGGTTCAACCGGTCCTAAACGGGCCCAACGACTATTTTTTTTTTAAAAAAAGTTCCAAATTTTTTTAGCCGTTGCAACATTTAAAAAATGGTCGTTGGACTACAAAATAGCCGTTTGGGCTTTCTAAAATAGCCATTTAACCCCCCCCCCCCCAAACTTTGTTTTAACTCCAAACTTTTTATAATTACGCTTTTTCCTATTTTCAACTATAAATACCCCCTCATTCTTTTTGTCACAAAATCATCAATCTCTCTCTAGTTTTCTTCTATAATTGGTTACTTTATTGTTGCAATTTGTGTGAAAAATTGTGAAGTTGGTGAATTGAAGTATTCAAGTCTTCAGCGATAATCAATTTTCAACAAGTTGTTCGTCAATTCGGTAAAATCATTCCAACTCTTAAGTTTTAATAGTATAGTTTTGTTTTGTTTTATTTACTATTGTATTGTTTGATTAATTAAGATGGATTTTTCGTTTAAAAAATATTTATTAAAAATAAGGGAAAATCCAAGAGTGGCGAATCTAGTGGCGAATCTATTCCTCCTCCAATTCCCCGGGCTCCCCTACCCCAACCTCATACCCGCCCTTCACCTGCTCCTATTCTTGATAATGATAATACTTTATTAGAATTTACTGAGAGTCAATATGTGCTTAATGTTAGAGGTGGTAAACACTTAGATCATGAATATATGAATGCTCTTTATGGTAATCCAACTATTGATGAAGATAATGAGCAGGAAATAGATTTGGATGAAACGCAACCCGTCACGACCCAAACTGAAGGGCCACGACGGGCAACCAGTGCCTTACTCAGTCGAGTACCAATGTAACATATCTTTCTTATCATACTATCATGGGTAAATGATCCAAAAAAGTCTTAATGAGATACCAAGAATAAAACATAAGGGAATACTTGATATAGGACGACCCAACAAGTAATACAAACTTATACATGTAACATACGGTCCTATAAGACCAAAACAAACACTCGTACACTGAACATAGGCCGACAAGGCCATACAATCTTTCATATACATGACATCTGTCTACAAGCTTCTAAGAGTACATACACATCATAAAGGTCGGGACAGGGTCCCGCCATATATACTAACCAATACATGTCCAAATCATACTGACCAAATAGGCAACTCCGGAGCAAGTGGAGTGCACCAACACCTTCCGCTAAGTTGATAGCCTACTAGGAGGACTGTCAACTTATCTATCAGGACCTGCGGGCATGAAACGCAGCATCCCCAGGAAAACAGGATGTCAGTATAAATAAAGTACCGAGTATGTAAGGCAGAAAAGCATAAATAAGAACAATAATGTAAAGTGAGATAAAGGATATTCAACATGTACCATCTGAGTGCCTCTGGGGGCTACTGACATGAAATGCATAATACATATATATACATAAACTTTTAAAAACATACGCCTCTGTGGGCATCGTAATCATCATATGGTACCCAGCCTCAAAGAGGACCCGAAAAAAATGTACCTGGCCATCATAAGGCTCGGTAGAATCATACTCGGCCACATAGAGCTCGGTAAACTCAACTGATCAGTTGTTGCACAATAGGTGTCGTACCCGGCTGACTATAGCGCGGCTTGATAGAGTAAAATATATACTATATATAATGCATACTGGACTCATAGAATTATGTTCTAAACCTTTTGGAGTGATGTAGCATCATTGCACCTTCGATTAACATTATGTACATCCATACCACCAATATGAACGATAGTAGGATTCAAGGATCATACATACTTGCTTAGAATAACTTTATAAGGAAAGAACAACATGGGAAACTAGGGGTAGATCCGTTATGAAATAGCATATTCATTTCACTTTAGATCATGCCAAAAAAGAAGAAGAAAGTGCCTTAACATACCTTTGGAATCTTCTATCCAATCGTCAAGCAAGCTCAATATGATCTTTTTACGTGTACAATGAGTAAACCGACTTCGCCGTCATCATATAAGCATTGTAAATCTCATATTTAGAAACCAATATTATACAAGGAAACGGACAACACCTCCCCTATTTGTAATACATCCCATATGTTACCAAAAGTCACTAAAAAGCCCAAACAACAACAATATAATTCACAATAAGCTCTCTGATTATTTCAACAACCATTTTGAGCGCCAAACTCGATTTAGGATTAACAAAATATGGTTTGAACCAAATTCCTTTCCATGAATCTTCCTACAACATATATAACATCATACTTATGCTTACCACATTATTTTCAACACAAAACATCATAAGCATAATCTTCAAATATAATCCACACACCTAGTACCTTAACCTTTACGGTCAACATCTTATTTTTCATGTTATCTTCTTAAATCCACTGAATTAGCACATAGATAAGCTTAAAAAAAGAATCTACAACATAATTAAACTATTTATAACTTTCTAGCCGCAACAACCCATATATATAGCCTTAACACAGCCCACAAAGAAAAGATAATGATTCCTTATGCCATGTCAATAACTATCTTGTAGATTTTCACTCAAACAAGTCAACCAACACATTATTGACCTTAAGCACAACCAACAACATAATTTACATAGATACAACATGAAATACTCAGCTAGTGTAGCTCACAACAACCCTCAATCACACTACAACACTATAGGAGTTGTATTCTCTTCTTGAACCAACCTTTGTGTTCAAGTTGGTGTGTAAATACTTGTATTTCGCCTTGAAACTCTAATATATACGAAGGAGGGAATGATTTTTATCTTGAACATAAAAACAAACACGAAATCTGAAGTTACTTACCTTGAAGAACCTTCCAAAACAGCCACAAGATGAAAAACTACGATCTAGCAAGCCCCACGAGATTTCTAGCGTTGAATTCATGTTTTTATCTTAGATTTTCACCCTATAATCATGGAGGAACTCTTAGAGAGCATTTAGGAGGGTTTAGGAACTGTTGTGGATGAGAAAAATGAGTTAAAATGACATATAAATGACTTAAATACAAGCTGAAGTTTAAACCGACTTTGTAGGTCCCATGGGAGCTGCTTGCGCAGTCTTACAAAAACGCGAATATCTCTCTTGTCACACCTCCTTTTTCCACTACACCCCTGTAAGGGCATAATAAAGGGAATTATTTCCAACTTGAAGTGACAATCAAAACGGGATTCAGTTATTAAAGAATTCAGAGTCGCCACTTGGGATATTTATGGTGTCCCAAGTCACCTGTTTAATCCCGAATCGAAGAAAGGGTTTTACTCTGTTTAACAGTCCGCGAACCAAAAATCTGAGTAAGGAATTATGTTAACTCGAGAGAAGGTGTTAGGCATTCTCGGGTTCCATGGTTCTAACACGGTCGCTCAACTGTCATATTCGGCTTAATTATCTGATTTTGATATCGTTTGAATCTATGTGCAATTTTAGATTATTTACTACTTTTATTTATTTTAAAGAATATTGAACATCGTTTAAAACATGTCTTTGGCTTACGTCACATGAAATGCACCCGCAATATGGAACACCTTTTATTCAACATTTTGCGATTTGGATTTGGATCACATCAATGTGCACCCGAATTTAGGAAAGTAATATTATTAAATTAACCTAAAGCATTTTCGCGTTGCAACTTTGCGGGGCCATGGAATTTACTAAATGGCACACCTCAAGTTCTAAGGATAAATAAGATTAATAAAAATAAGGGTCATACAATTACCACTTTTGTTTGGCACGGTGCACCTCAAATTATTCTAACCAAGTTTCTAAATTAACTCGCGAGGGCCACGGATTGTGACTTAACTAATTATGGCTCGCCTCAAATTATTGAAGGGAAATTGATCATGCGAATAATTAAGGATCCGGTTAATCCATAAAAGACTAAAATCAAAGATCGAACAAAAGCTTGGACTGAGAAAGGAGCCTGGCAGCATAATATGGTTGTTCTCAATGGGTAATTCATAAAACTAAATATATTGGCCTAACTAAAAAGGCCAATAATTTCAATTCAAATGGGTCTCGTGGTCCAAATTCCACAGGATGGCCCAGCTTTGTCGGAGCTAAGGACTGAAGAGAAGAGTCCCAGTTCGAATCCCTATTTACATCCACAGTACACGAATCCTAGCTTTTGAGAAAAACGGGTACAAGCATTAAAATAGACTACTGAACTTTTCCTTTGGTTTTTAGGAATCAAATTTGATTCATAGTTTTTCAAACCTAAAAAAAACTCATGTGGGAATGTAGGCAATATAAAGATGACATACTACTGAAATAAATAACCAAAGATTTAGATCTTTCCCCATAATTTAACTTAACATGCGATTTACAAAACCAAGTTCTAACCTAGCTTAATAGATCTACTGAATAATTAGACCCAAAAATAAATGATCCAAACTCACATTTTAATCCATGTCCAAATGTGCACTGATGCACCAATTAATGAGATATTGTGGAAGCTAAATGAAACATGCTCAATTCTGAACCCTCATTTCCAAACCAAAAGATAAGCTATTCCACTTTTATCCTTATTTTAATCTAAAACATTATCATAAAAAACATTTAAATATTGAAATATCCCTGAAGCAGCCAACTGTATAGTCATACTTCTCTCTTTACCATGGATTCTATACTAACATCTAGTTGAACATTTAAATTTGAGCCCATTCATACCAATAGTAAAGAACACAGAAGATATTACCAAACTAGTATTAATACACCATTCCATTTTTCAACACAAACAGAAAAGGATATAAGAAAACCACATTCAGTACTGCAGCAAGAAACAACCCAATTCAAAACCAAAACCAACCAAACTTCAACATATCTCAAAAACCAAATGGAACAGTGAAGTTTCAAGGAAAATACTTTGAGAGTGCAAGTTCAATAGGGCAGTATTTTCAGAGGAATTTCAGCTATCTTTCAGAATACCAATTCCTAATTTTTCAATGTATATTAGTGTGTACATATTAAGGTACTGATCACTTAGTTCCCTGAATATTCTCTCATAATCTTTGAATGCTCTCAATATGTCTATGTATTTCTATGTATATGGCAGAATGTCTGTGTATTTTCTTTTTTCACTAAATGCTTTTTTATCCTCTCAATTTTCAGAATGTGCAAAACTCTCCCTGTTTTTTTCGTGTGTTTTTCTCTCAAATTTTCAGAATGTTTTCAAATGTATCCCTTAGATCTCTATGTGTTTAAAAATTGTCCTTTTATAAGCTTCAGACCTCTCTTTATCCTTAATTTTAGGCACCTTTAATGAGCATTTTAGCTAGTACACTTTCCACTTACTATCTTATCTCTCAATTCTTAATTGTCTACACTATCTTAGTGTTTATATTTAAAGCAGTAGTGCATCACTAGTATTGTTAGTGGCCTCCTAGCAGACCTCTAAGTTCTTTGTTCAAATTAGCCCCCTATCAATCTTTAAAGCTTTTCCGTTGTGATAAACAACAAGCCATTCCTACTGATTTGACCAATTGGATCAAAATGAAACAAACAACACTAAAAATTGACTCCCTAACTGACTATGAATTTCAAATTCTCAAAACTAAAACTTATTCATCAGGTCTAAATACTAAACCACTTTGTGCAAACATGAAGGCAATTAAACGTTTGAAATACCAATAACACAAAACAAACAGGGACTATCATATTGACAACGAAACATTAGGTGTTATAACATACACAAAACATGAATCAAGGAAACTAATAAACCAAACATTCAGGAAAACACAATTATTTTCTGATTTCAACTTGGATTATTTTAATTCAATTTTCACTGTAATCATCAATCAGACATGGGCTTAAAAGGGAATAGACCTAGTTAAAGGACTAAGTCAATGGAACAACAAAAATCATCTAACCACGCATTTCGAAAAATAATAATAATAATAAACAGAAAAGAGTAGGAGATGAATAACGATAAAAAAAATTGCAAGAAAGAAAGAAAAATGAAAACAAAAAATGAAATGGAAATACCTACACACTGGTCAAGACTTGCAACTCTTCTTCAACCGCCTGATTTTGACCGAAAGGGGTCTCAATCATGTGTTCTAAGATGAAAATACATGACCAAGATCCATTTCCGTCTTAATCATCGTCCAAACTGCCGGCTTTAGGGTTTTCTCAACATTAGGTCTCATCTCTGATTTAAGATT
Source organism: Nicotiana glauca (assembly GCA_026770625.1). Lineage (NCBI taxonomy): Eukaryota > Viridiplantae > Streptophyta > Magnoliopsida > Solanales > Solanaceae > Nicotiana > Nicotiana glauca. Next base: position 91,273 of record MU767495.1, on the reverse strand, counting down.
CGACGAGTTCAAAGAGTTTTTTAGGAAAGCTGAGTAAGGATTTGAGAAACGGGGGCCCTAGTGGTCCAGGGGTATGATTTTGCGGTCAAGGGAAGGTGGCGCCGCCACCGGAGAAATTGTGGTGGCGCTAGGGTTCTTGGTTTCAAATCGATATTCGAAGAGCTCTGGTGTGATTCGAGGGAAAGGGACTTGGGATTTGGGATGAGGAAGTGCTGGTGGTTTAGGGGTGTTGGTTTGGTGGCCATCAGAGACGCCGCCGCCACCGGAAAAGGGTAGGATTTTGGGGTGGCAGGCTAGGGTTCCTCGTCTCTGAAAGAGACGAGTTTGAGAGAAAAATGAGGAGAGGGGGGTGTTTCAGGGGGGATGGGTGCCTTATTTTCTTTTATATGGGTTTCAAGATTGAATTCACGCCGTTAGATTGGCTGAGATCAACGGCCTGGATTAATTACTTAAGGCGAACGGTGTCGTTTAGACACTTCAGGGACTGGGTCGGTCCCTGTTTGAACGGGTCAGGAGACGGGTATGGGTTATGGTCGAGGCTGCGAGCCGTTGGATGGGGAATGAATGAATAGCTGAGATTAATTGGCATTGAAACTACGTAGTATTGGTATTATACTACGTCATTTGGATGGTCTGAAAGACCAACTGATTTGGACCGGGTGAGAGACATGTCCTGGGCTGGATCAGGCGAATTTGGTTTGGGCCTGGGCAAAATTACCCAGGCAGCCCAATCCTGGTTTCTTCTTCTTTTTTTTTCAATTTTTTCCAACTTCTTTTAATTTAAAACTAAAAATAATATAAACCTAAATTAACTCTAAATCCAAATTATCCTAAAACATTAGTTAACTATAAATAATAATTATCACACACAATTAAGTACCAAATTAAAGAAAGATACAAAATTCGGACATTAAACATTATAATGTAAAAATACATTATTTTTTGTGATGATTTTTCATTTTTTTATTTATAAAATAAGTAATTTACTAATTAACTCAAAAATTATAAAATTAAATCCTAAGAATGCAAATACAACCTATTTTTTTATTTATTTAAACAAGTAAACATGCAAGGACAAATGCAAATAATGATAGAAAATTCCACAAAAATTCACAAAATTGCACACAATAAAACAAATAATTTTTGTTTTAATTTTGTAGGAGTAATTCATGTGAGGCAAAAACGTGCTCACAACTGCCCCCCTTTGCTCGTAAACACGAAGAGTTTTCGTGCAAAGACAAAGTGAGCGGATACGAGCGATTTTTACCCATTTGAATACTCCGTGTGAAGATTTTTTTGAAAGATTTTGACCGAACCTCTGCTTCAAAGGTTTCCTACATATCCTTGGCTGAAAAGGAATCAGGTCAATGTAGTTCGGGAAGTTTTAGTAGCTGGGACTACCATGAATCTATGCTTTACTGTTGCTGCTACTTACTGATCCCTTTATTACACCATGCTAAAAGAAAAATAAAGAAGCTAGATTAGGCTATGAATTATAAAAATCCTATCTAGACCTTCAAACTTGATCGTGTGTCTCTTGTTGCCTTGTTGTCTTGTATTCTGTTGGTGAAATCCATTGTTGTTGCTTTGCACCGACTTCTTGAGATGTTCTCCCTTTTCTTCGGGCGGGTAGCTAATTGCTGATCCTTTAAATGTCTTCTCTTGATCATTGTCTTCTTCCTCTGCTCTCCAGATGGGCTCCTGACTTCTTGATCTTGAAAGGTATGCCTCCATTCTCCAGGAAGGCTCCTGACTTCTGAACTTGAAACGTATGCCTCTATTCCCCAGGCAGGCTCCTGACTTCTAAACTTGAAACGTATGCCTCCGTTCTCCAGGCGGGCTCCTAACTTCAAAACATGAAATGTATGCCTCCGTTCTCCAGGCGGGCTCCTCACTTCAAAACTTGAATTGTATGCCTCTGTTCTCCAGGCGGGCTCCTGACTTCAAACTTGAAATGTATGCCTCCGTTGTCCAGGCGGGCTCCTGACTTCAAAACTTGAAACGTATGCCTCCGTTCTCCAAGCGGGCTCCTGACTTCAAAACTTGAAATATATGCCTCCGTTCTCCAGGCAGGCTCTTGTCTTCAAACTTGAAACGTATGCCTCCGTTCTCCAGGCAGGCTCCTGACTTCAAAACTTGAATCAGATGCCTCCGTTCTCTAGGCGGGCTCCTGACTTCAAAACTTGAATGGTATGCCTCCGTTCTCCAGGCGGGCTCCTGACTTCAAAACTTTAATTGTATGCATCTATTCTCTAGGCGGGCTCCTGACTTCAAAACTTGAATGGTACACCTCCGTTCTGCAGGTGAGCTCCTAACTTCAAAACTTAAAAGGTATGCCTTCGTTCTCCAGGCGGGCTCCTGACTTCAAAACTTAAAAGGTACGCCTTCGTTCTCCAGGCGGGCTCCTGACTGCAAAACTTAAAAAGTATGTCTTTGTTCTCCAGGAAGGCTCCTGACTTCAAAACTTGAATTGTATGCCTCTGTTCTCCAAGCGGGCTCCTGAATTCAAAACTTGAATCGTATGCCTCTGTTCTCCAGGCAGGCTCCTGACTTCAAAACTTGAATGGTACGCCTCCGTTCTCCAGGAAGGCTCCTGACTTCAAAACTTAAAAGGTACGCCTTTGTTCTCCAGGTAGGCTCCTGATTTCTAAAATTTAAACCATTATTCTTACCCTAAAAGCCGTGTTGTTTTCCCCGTTCTTCCGATGGGTACCTGATTTCAACAAAAATAGACACAACGAAAGGAAATTTCTTCTGCCCCAATTTGATAACTAAGTGTATCTATTTGGTGCTTGCCTTTCCTTACGGTGGGTTTTTCCGAAACACCCAAAATTTTCTGCCCCTGTTTCAATCAAAGAAAAATCTCGTCAGTTTAAAATGTGTTGTTGGTTGTGATACTCTTGCTAGGGATGGTTTTCCCATTTCTTCTTTCCGTGTTCTGCTTCGTTTGACTGCCTTGAACTTGATCGAGAATTTCCGACACTCCGACTACTTCCTTATCCATAAACTTTCCAACTGTTTCTTCCCACTTCTAACCTTCTTATCCGAAATTTTTCAACTGTGGCCTTCCCCTTTTGGACTTTTACCCGATCCCATACTTTCACGGAATCTTCACCACTTTATATTTTGGTTTATCAATAACTCCTCTTACGTCCCATCACCTTCTCTTCAGCCTATCCTAGCCCCACTTTGCTTTGCACCACTTTGCAATATGGCGTTAAACTCTAAAGATCCTTCTTATTTGTTAAAAACAAACTATTATTGGAAAAGTCTTAGCCAAAAGAAATGGAATACGATGACTTCAAAAGATGAAAAATAAAGAAGAAGATCTTCCCTTAGAAGATGGTTTGAGAAAGAAAAAGACTTATCTGAACGGTATAACTGACCCCAATGATCATGTTGTGCATTTCGGTTTAACCAACCCAACCTATTCAATCAATCAATTTCCCAATTGTCTTGCTTTATGCCTCAAAGTTTTCCCCAACCAACTCTTTTTGCCGAATCCCTATCTTCGTTCAACTTGATGCCTTAACGGATCTTTTGCCGTCAACCTCACCTTATTTGTTCCTTTCTCAATTCCTAGTCGCCTTATGGTGCATGCGAAGGTTTTCACCAATAAGACTCTCTTATTTTTTTTTTTGGACTTCTCTCAGCTTACATCGCCTTATAGTGCCCTTGCGGGTTTTCACTAATAAGACTCTCTCATTTTTCATTTTTCTTGCTTAAAACCGGAGTATTGCCCCTAGTATGAATTATCTTTACTTGCTTGACTTGGCACCTCTCGAAGACTGATCGGGAGGTCTTTCTTTGGACGTTAATATGGATTCTTGGATATGTTTGGAAAGAAAAGGGTATCAAAAAGTTCAAACCAAATCCAACGGGTTAGAATTACAACTTTTGGAACCAACTTTCTCATTACAAACATAACTTCTGCCCCAGTTTCTTGCTTGGGGACCCTTTGATTTTTATTTCCCTATGACCGAGCCGTGAAGCTGCCTACGTATCCTTAAAAGAAATCAGGTCAAACGTAATTCATCCGCTTCCTTGTTGTTACAGTTTTTTCCTATCTTTTATTATTAATTTTTCTTTTCTATTTTTCTTTGTCTTCACTTTTTCCTTTCTCTTTTTTTTCCTCTCTTTTTCTTTCTTCCTGGTTATTGATTCCAAAAGAGGGGTACGAAATAAAATAAATAAGGCTCAAAAGGGTGAAAAAAGGGTAAAGTTTTTAGATAGCAGAACAAATTTCCTTCGTCATTTCAACCTTCGAGATAATGCCAAGTACAAACAATCAATGATTATACTAAAGAAATCATACATAATATCTCTTGACTGCATTAGAATTGATAGCCATATCTATGCATTTCCCTTCAATATTTGTTAAACATAAAGCACCACAATACTCTGGTTACAATGAACGGTCCTTGCCAGTTCGGGGCGAACTTGCCCCTTGCTTCAGCCTGGTGTGAAAGGATCCGTTTCAACACTTGTTGCCCTACTTCAAACTTCCTGGGGCGCACCTTCTTGTTGTATTCTCTTGTCATCCTCTTTTGATACAATTGGCCATGTCATACTGCTGCCAATCTTTTTTCATCAATTAAACTCAGCTGCTCCAAATGGATTTTGACCCACTCATCATCATCAATCTCAGCCTCGGTGACAATTTGAAGGGTCGAGATTTTGACTTCCGCAGGGGTTACTACTTCAGTGCCATATACCAACAAATATGGGTTCGCACCTACTAAAGTACGGACGGTAGTGCGATAACCCAACAACGCAAATGGTAACTTCTTATGCCATTGCCTAGAACTTTCTACCATTTTCCACAGTATTTTCTTTATGATCTTGTTGGCTGCCTCAACTACTCCATTCGCCTTAGGATGATATGGGGTGGAATTGCGATGGGTAATCTTAAACTTTTGACATACTTCTTTCATCAAATTGCTATTAAGATTAGCACCACTATCTGTGATGATTACCTTTGGGATTCCAAATCGACAGATGATATTTGAATGTACAAAATCAACCACTGCCTTCTTGGTTACAGACTTGAAAGTTTTAGCCTCAACCCATTTGGTAAAGTAATCGATGGCCACCAGAATGAACCTGTGCCCATTGGATGCTGCTGGATCAATGGGCCCAATGACATCCATGCCCCAAGCAACGAAGGGCTATGGTACCGACATTGTGTGCAGTTCCGATGGCGGAGAGTGAATCAAATCTCCATGTATCTGGCATTGATGACATTTGCGCACGAAGCCAATACAATCTCACTCCATAGTGAGCCAATAATACCCTGCTCGAAGGATCTTCTTCGTCAATACATATCCGCTCATGTGCGGCCTGCAAAATCCAGAATGTACTTCCGCCATGACTGTCGTAGCTTGTTTAGCATCCACGCATCTTAACAATCCAAGATCGGATGTTCTTTTATAAAACACTCCTCCATTGAGGAAAAAACCACTTGCCAACCGTTGAATGGCTCTCTTTTGATCTCCTGTGGCCTGCGCCGGATATATCTCCATCCCGATGTACTCCTTGACATCATGGAACCATGGTTCGCCATCAAATTCTTCTTCCACCATGTTATAATAAGCATGCTGATCACGGACTTGAATATGCAGCGGATCAACATGAATTTTGTCTGGATGGTGCAACATTGCTGCTAAGGTAGCCAGAGCATCGGCAACCTCATTATGGACTCTTGGGATATGCCTAAACTCCACTGATCGAAACCGTTGACAAAGATCATGCAAACATTTTCGATACGGTATGAGCTTCAAATCCCGTGTTTCCCATTCTCCTTGAATTTGATGTACCAGGAGGTCCGAGTCTCCCAAGATCAAAATATCCTGGACATACATGTCCACAGCTTAACGCAAACCCAAGATGCATGCCTCATATTCAGCCATGTTGTTGGTATAATAGAAACGAAGCTGAGTCGTAACAAGGCAGTGGTGCCCTGTTTCAAAAATAAGTACAACTCCTATTCCAACTCCTTTTATATTTGCCGCCCCATCAAAGAAAAGTTTCTATCCCGGTTCTTCTATCAGTTCCAGCTCATCGATATGCATCACTTCTTCATCAAGAAAATACGTCCTTAATGGCTCGTATTCTTCATCGACCGGATTCTCAGCTAAGTGATCGGCCAGCGCTTGGTCTTTCATTGCAGTCCTTGTCACATAGATGATGACGAATGTCGTGAGTAATATTTGCCATTTCGACAGTCTCCCTGTGGGCATAGGCTTTTGAAAAATATACTTCAATGGATCCAAGAGTGAAATGAGGTAAGTAGTATAAGACGACAGATAATGCTTCAATTTCTGTGCCACCCAAGTCAGGGCGCAACATGTCTACTCAAGATGAGTGTACTTAACCTCATAAGCCGTAAACTTCTTATTGAGATAATAGATGGATTGCTCTTTCCTGTCGGTGATGTCATGCTGCCACAGTACGTAGCCAAATGAATTTTCCAGGACCGTTAAATAAATAATCAATGGTCTTCTTGGTTCCGGCAGAACCAACACATGTGGATTTGACAAATAACACTTTATCTTATCGAATGCTTCTTGACATTCTTCAGTCCATTCGACCGCAACATCCTTCTTCAGTAGCTTAAAAATGGGTTCACAAGTTGTTGTGAGTTGAGCAATAAACCTACTGATATAGTTCAACCTTCCTAACAGACTCATTACTTCGGTCTTGTTCTTTGGGTGTGGCAATTCCTGGATGGATTTAATCTTTGATGGGTCCAACTCAATGCCCCGCCGACTGACTATGAATCCCAACAGCTTTCCGGATGGAACACCAAATGCACATTTGGCAGGGTTGAGTTTGAGGTCGTACCTGCAAAGCCTCTGAAAGAACTTGCTCAAATCTGCGATGTGGTCGGCCTGCTACTTTGACCTAATGATCACATCATCCATATATACCTCAATCTCTTTATGGATCATATCATGGAATACCGTGGTCATTGCTCGCATGTATGTTGCCCCAGCGTTCTTCAGACCAAATGGCATTACTCTGTAGCAATAAGAATATCGTCTTCTCTGCATCTTCTTCATCCATCCAAATTTGATGATACCCAGCATAGTGATCAGGCCCAACTATGCCTTCTAAAAAGGATAATGCGGTCGTTGCAAATATAATCCGGTTTACAAGTCCGGAGTCGAATTCCACAGAGAATTAACCTATCAATTACCTTTGTTGAAATCACTAAATTCTTTATAATCAACTTCCCCAAATGTTGTAAGATATAGTTGATGGTATTTCTACTAACTAAGATTGAAAGTAAATAAATAATAGTTGTAAACTAAATATTCAGGGTTATAAAATAATAATGAGAAGGTTCTAAGGTAGTGATTTTCCCTATTGGTGGAATCCCTTTCGGGTATGTTTCATACAGATTCACCAAAATATCTCTATCAATCATGAGCACTCTTTTTATCGTAAATCTCTCCCGAGTAATTGCGATAATTTACTAGACTCACTCTCCCAAGCTACGCTAGCTGACTTTGTTTATTATAGCTTACTTTAGATCACACCCAAGGCTTCGTTATCCCTAATCCTGCCTTTAAACCTGTAGTTATAGATCCCTCTTATACTTTGGGAGTGGTGTTGTTCAATAATTACCTACATATGCACTCTCTCCCGAGTTATGCACACTAAATAGTCATAGCTAATTGAGGATCCTGTCAATTAACTACAATAAATACGTAATTAAACAAATAGAGATTAACCGGCAAACTATATGAACATAATCAAGAAGTTCATCCTTCAATTGGTTCCATCAAAACCTTAGACTAAAGTATTTAGCTACTCATAACAATTTGAATATAATCTACGAAAATATTTATCATGGAAAATTGAAAGGAAAAGAAAAATTAAGGAACTATGATGTTTTGTGTGATTTCTCACACTTGTGTTTCTCGCCCAAAGTACTCTCTAAACAAATCTGACTTAATGTGGCCGAAATCCTACTTTTTATAAGGGTTTTACACCAAGTTTTCCCGACTTGACAATTTTGCCCCTGTCTATTTTGCGTTCTACCGTGGTCCCGAACCTTCATCTCTACTTTGCCGCGGTCCTACCGCAGTTACGGTCTAACAGCGGCAGACCAATTTCTGCACTTCTTTGACTTTTCACTTGGTGCATTTCTTGGGCGTTGTTTGATTGTCCTCCTTTTCTCCGTAATTGATCCCAAACTTGCTCCATTGACTTCTTTCATTAGATATAGCTTGCAAAGCATGAAAAGCACTAATCAGAGCATTTGGTTATCACTTTTTACAATAAAGCTATACAAAAATGTGGTTCTTTAGGGTCTAATTATAGTTTAATTCACCTATTATCAACACCCCACACTTAAATCTCTACTCGTCCTCGAGCAAGTTGAACCACACTTCGAGGCCTGTTCGTTAGATGCATTACCCTTTTTATGTCACACCTGCTATTATGAAAGAACAACCTAAGCAGTGCAACAGCCACACCTCAGATGAAGACTCTAATGCCATGCCACACTCATGCTTACTCTATGTACTCTAACAGAAGTGAAGAATTGCTTTTTCTTCCTGAGTTAAATGCCCTCATATCACATTTTTTAGAGAAGTTCCACATACATGAAATCAAACAACAAGGAACTGTAGATAGAAAGAATTCACTCACTCTCAGCAAAGAACATTCATATGCCACACAGATACACCATAAGCTTGCCCTTAGTGTAATACTCTACTAATCGAGTTGCTCAGTCTAAGATCAATAGGTCTTCATTTGGTTGTAATGTAGGCTATGGGACCGGTAGGATATATTTAGATATGAGAGTGACTACACCTCCCTAAGAACTTTAATACATACATTTATTCAATTAAACCTCCTCTTTATGTCACCCCAAAAATTCTACCTCCACATCAATGTAACTACCCCATTCTCCATTAAGCACAATTGCATCAAGAGCCACCACTTATTGAAGTATTATTAGATATATATATATATATATATATATATATATATATATATATATATTCAAGTGGCTCTTCCTTTTTCAAAACAATGCACCTTTCTCCTTATTCAACTAGTTCTACTCGAAAGCCAAACCGATCACCCCACACTTTAACTTTTACAAGGTTCATAACAATTCAAGTGCTCATGAGAGTGAAAAGGTTCAAATAGATGGTTAATTCAAACAAATGGGTAAGGCTTGTAATGTGGTTGACAAGGAAAAAGAATTATAAGCTCAAAGGGGTTAACTATAGTAATATGTACAGGTGGATTCATTATTATATGGGCTACACAAGGATATGCCTAAATCATCTCTAAGACCAAATAACTACTATTTCGCTTTGCGCACACACGGGGCAAGTTATAGGTATCGCATGCAAGCACAGAATACGTGTATAACCTCACACACACTTGGCATGTAACTCATTCTGAATTAGTTTGTCAACACATTCACAAAAGCATTCAAATAAGACAAGGTGTGCAAAATTAAGGCATAAGATTAAGAGTCTACACATGAGTCTAGACGTCGCACCCTCAAGTTCGTTTTAAGTATTTGCAGGTATGAACACCACAGGATGCATTCTTGCCCAACCCTTCTTAGCCCACAAGAGTCCTAAGGGTCCTAGAATCTGTTAAGAAAAAAAATCTACCTAAATCGGTTCAAGAAAAAACCTTGGAAAAGAACCGCGGTAAAAAGAAAAATCAAGGGAAAATTACTACACTACCTAAAAAGAAAATAAAAAATCTTTTTTGTTAGACTACTTCCCTCAAGAATACTGTCTAGGTGGTCCGTCATCGGGAAGAGTCTCCTAACTTTTCTAGTTTTTTTTTATCTGACTTTAACCCTCAAGAAACCCGTCGACAAGTGTCTGTCATTGGTCCAAGTCAGTGACATCTAAGCTACATATATAACAACAACATATATACACAAATCATATATATAAATACTCAAGTCTCCCACCCCACACACAAAGAGTATTGCATGTCCTCATGTCATCAAACAATTAAATAGCAGAAGGGTAAGAGGACTTCCCTGGTCATCATTCGGAGCTAGATCGGTGTTGGGATCCAAGTGACAAGCCCTCCCTAAAGCACGGAACCAAGCCATCACCCGGCTCTCAGACCTGGCCTGCCGTCTAGACATGGCATCCAAACGAACATGCAGGCTATCTACGGAGGTGCGTAGTTCCGCCACATCTTCCTCCATAGAAGGTAACAAGGGTCGGCTGGAGTATGATTGAGGGTAATCTGCCCCGGTTCGAGGTTGTTGTGAGGATCCAGCTGCATCATAAGACCTTCTAGGTGGTGCCATGGTTGCTGAGGCATCATCATCATCCAGGTCAATGTGTGTAGTTGCATCTCTGCCCACTTTGATCTTTGACACTTTGAAAGCTTCTTTTGGGGGTAGAGTACCATCCATAGGATTGACTAGGACATTAGCCATCAAACAAAACCTCGTCACCAGTGAGGGGAAGTAAAACCCCTTAGTCATCAGTAGCGACCGGAGCATCATTTCATCTCCAATGATCTTAGCAATATCGACATCCTTCCTGGTCACAAAGCACCAAACCAATAAAGCGCAAGCTGTTCACATCTGTTGTATTGCTCATGGGCGACAATCTGCTACAAATCATAGTGAACCAACACTTAGCATCCCAGGTGAATGACTTGGAATACAGGGTCATGTTCTCCTAAATCCAAATTGGCCTTCCCCCTGAGCATAAGGAGTCAGTCAGAGTGTCCCAGTCTACCCCTGGAGAATTGTGGTAATAATCATTGTCACCAGTGAATGGGGGCAACTGCAGGACCTGGCAAATTTTCTGGACAGAGGCATCTACTACTTTGCCCTGAACCACCACCAAATGGCACATATGTTCCGAGCAGTTCGTGTAGAACTCCCGGACTATCATTGGGTTTGCCGTGTCTGGTTCATCGAATAAGTACTCCATCCCCCTCCGGCGGATTTTTTCGTTCATATCCGGCTTTTCAGCTCGAAAGGCAGCCCTGTCAATACCAATTTCCGGGACAAAGTTCTTAGTGGCTTTTGCATGAAACCTGTCCTGGGCCTCCTCGGACGTGAACCGGGTGGAATCATAAGTAGGTACATCGGAAGTACTTTCTGAGTTTCTTCGCTTCTTAAGTGCCATTCTACCTGCAATCAGTTCATTAAAACAATCAGGGCCAGCCAAACATATGCCAGTCGGATGGATACTCAGACTTCTCTACTCGTTGGCACCAACAATTACCCAAAGTGGACAACATCCACTATTATCCCCGCATCACTCATCAACAATACAATTTCGCCCTATAAAACCCCCCACCACAAGCTTCCATCAATACATACAATACATGCTACCACCACCCACCCCACACACAAATGGTCAACTAGAATTATACCCCACACTTATACAAAACAACCCCAAACACCAACTACAACACCAACTTGGAGTATAAAACCCCATTGCAACCAAAAGTAAGAAGTAACTACCATAATCATTATATAATGTAAAATGCATACAACATAAGGAAAAGTAGAACAATTTATTTGAGGATTACCGTGGAGTCTTGAAAAAGAAAAGAAAAGGAAGAAAAATTAGTGATGGCTGTTGGGTAGGGGGTGGGCGGTTTTGGGGGGGGGGTTTATTTGGGTGGTTAGGTTTGGACAAGATGGGGTTAAGAAGAAGGATTAAGGGAGGGTTTTTTTTGGGTTAAGGGAAAAAAGGCGGGTTATGGTGAGAAGAAGAAGAAAGAAGAAAGAAAAATGGAGAAGAAGAGGAGAGGATTTGTGAAGAAGAAGAAGAAAAATAATGGAGAATTTGAGAGAGTTGGGAGAGAAGATAGAGAGAAGAGATAGAAAGAATACAAGGGAAAAAGGGGGGTGTCGGTGGAAATAATGTGATTGGGGTTGTGGGTAGGGTAGGGTAATTAGGGGGGAGAAAATTAAAAAAAATTATTGCACGTACCTGGGCCCGATTTTGGTCCACCGCGGTTACGCCACGACCGCGCTGGAAAATCTTCAGAGAGGGTATTCCACCGCAGTCCTACCGCAGTTACGCCGCGACCGCGGTGGGAAATCTTCAGAGAGGGTATTCCACCGCGACCGCGGTGGACCTGGTATTGTCGGCCTATTGCTTGGTTTTTGTTCATTGTTATGCCCCTTAGGCACTATTTTTACCTCTTTTAAGGCCTACCTTACCCATAGTATGTCCAGGCTCGTGATGCAATGACCTCCCCACTAACCTGCATATACACAACATGTTAGAAATGCTACTATCGTGGGTTGCCTCCCATGAAGCACCTGATTTAACGTCGCGGCACGACGTAACACGAGCGCAAGATTCGCTCAATCTCTCTCTATTTCTTTTTATATGATATTACAAATTACATTTACAACACAATCGTGGGTTGCCTCCTACGCAGTGCCTGATTTAACGTCGCAGCACGACTCAAGTGAGCGTATTTAAGGCTCGCTTGACCTCTGAGGTTCAGTCAGGTGAATCTCAGACCTTCCTTTGGTTCATTCATGCCCACATATAGTTTTAATCTCTGCCCATTGACTCTAAATGTACGAGAGTCTTTCTCAGCAGCGATCTCTACAGCACCTGAAAGGAATACTTCAACCACTCGAAACGGTCCAGACCATCTTGACTTAAGCTTACCAGGGAACAGCCGCAATCTTGAGTTATAGAGCAATACCATGTCCTCGGGTTTGAAATGTCGCTCAACAATGTTCTGGTCATGTAATCTCTTCATTTTTTCCTTGTACAATCTTGTGCTCTCAAAAGCAAGATGTCTGAACTTGTCAAGCTCATGCAACTCAGTGATTCTAGTTGTGTCTACAACTTCAATGTCTAAGTTCAACTGCTTCAATGCCCACCACGCTTTATGTTAAAGTTCAACTGGCAGGTGACAGGCCTTTCCAAACACCAACTTATACGGTGACATACCAATTGGTTTTTTAAACGTGGTCCTGTAGGCCCAGTGTGCATCATCTAGCTTCCTCGCTCAATCAGTTCTTGTGGCATTCACAGTCTTGGTCAAAACACTCTTGATTTCTCTGTTGGACACTTCCACTTGCCCATTGTGATACGGAGTAGCCACCTTGTGGTGCACGTCATATTTAGCAAGCAACTTTTCGAAGGCTCTATTACAAAAGTGAGTGCCTCCGTCGCTGATAATCGCTCGTGGTGTCCCAAATAGGGTGAATATGTTCTTCTTCATGAATCCCACCACTACTCTTGCATCATTAGTGGGTAAAGCAGTAGCTTCTACCTACTAGGACACGGTAGTCCACAGCAACCAGTATGTATTTATTGCCAAATGAGCTGACGAAGGGGCCCATGAAGTCAATCCCCCAGACACCAAACACTTCCACCTCTTGAATCAGGTTCATGGGCATCTCGTGGCGACGGGAAATGTTCCCGGTCCGCTGACATTTATTGCAGCCCTTCACCCATAGGTGTGCATCTCTAAACACTGTTGGCCAAAAGAATCCGGCCTCAAGCACTTTCGCTGTTGTCCTGACCCCTCCAAAATATCCTCCATATGCTGATGCGTGACAAGCCTGTAAAACAGAAGATTGTTCTATCTCGGGGACACACCTCCGGATCATATTGTCAACACATATTCTAAACAGATAAGGTTCGTCCCAATAATATATGCGGCTATCATGATAAAACTTTTTTCTTTGGACAGATGAAAGGTCGTGAGGAACTATACCACTAGCCAGGTAATTAGCAAAGTCTGCATACCATGGCGCTTCCTCAAGATTAGTAGCGAGCAGCTACTCATCTAGAAAGGTTTCCAGGATCTCTTCGACCTCGATTGCTTTTTCAACTCCTTCAAGTCGTGATAGATGATCAGCGACTTGATTTTCTGTGCCCTTATGGTCATGAATTTCGAGGTCGAATTCTTGCAACAGCAGCACCCAACGAATCAAGCGCGGCTTAAACTCCTTTTTCTCAATTAGATACTTGAGAGATGCGTGGTCAGTATATACAATTACCTAGGACCCAATCAGATATGATCAGCACTTGTCGAAAGCAAACACCATGGCCAACATCTCCTTCTAAGTCACAGTGTAATTCAGCTGGGCTCCACTCAGCGTTCTGCTAGCATAGTATATTGGATGCATCAGCTTGTCTTTTTGTTGTCTCAGCACTGCTCCCACTGCGTAGTGACTAACGTCACACGTGAGTTCGAACGGTTGCTCCCAGTCAGGGGCGACTATGATAGGTGTTGTGACTAGCCTCTTTTTCAGCTCCTCAAATGCTACCCTGCAATCATCAGAAAACAAGAAAGGGTGATCTTTTTCTAACAACTTACATAGAGGGTTGGAAATCTTTGAGAAGTCCTTTATGAATCGCCGATAGAAACCGGCATGCCCGAGGAAGCTTCTGATTGCTTTGATTGAAGTTGGAGGGGTTAGCTTAGCTATCACATCTACCTTGGTAAGATCCACCTCAATTCCTTTGCTTGACACCCGGCGTCCCAAGACTATGCCTTCTTGTACCATAAAATGGCACTTCTCCCAATTCAAAACCAGATTAGTCTTGATACACCACTTCAGCACACGAGTCAGATTTATCAGGCACTCATCAAATGAGTTCCTCACCACTGAGAAGTCATCCACGAACATCTCCATGATATCCTCTACCATGTTAGTGAATATGGGCATCATGCACCGTTGAAATATGGCGGGTGTGTTGCATAGGCCAAATGGCATCCTCCGAAAGGCATAAATGCCATATGGGCAAGTGAACGAGGTCTTCTCTCTGTCCTCCGGTGCAATAGAGATCTGATTGTACCCAGAGTACCCATCCAGAAAACAAAAATGTGACCTCCCTGCCAATTTTTCTAACATCTGATCAATGAAGGGAAATGGGAAGTGGTCTTTCCGGGTGGCTAGATTTAACTTTCGATAGTCCATGCAAATTCTCCATCCCATGACGGTTCTTGTAGAGATCAATTCATTCTTATCATTCTTGACTACCGTCATGCCCCCCTTTTTAGGAACACATTGAATTGGGCTAACCCAGCTACTAACAGAAATTGGAAAATGATTCTCGCATCTAACCACTTGATTACTTCTTTCTTCACCACTTTCTTCATATTGGGGTTTAGCCTTTTTTGGTGTTCCCTGGAAGGTTTGTATCCCTATTAGTAGAATTTTGTGTATACAGTAGGCGGGGCTGATCCCCTTTATGTCTGTCATGGTCCACCCAATGGTAGTCTTGCACACCTTCAGTACCTGCAATAATTGTTGAGCCTTCACATCTAACAAACTAGATGAGATAATAACAGGTAACGTGGAGTTAGGTCCAAGAAATTCATACCTGAGATGGGCGGGCAATGGCTTTAATTCCAGCTTTGGTGGTTCTTCGATGGATGGCTTGGCTGGAGGAGTTTCTCGATTTTCTAAGTTCAAGGGCTCAAAATCTAGGGGTCTATCCCAGAACCCTCTACCCTCTAATGCCAACACCCATTTCGCCAGCTCCTCTCCATTTACCTCATCCAAATTCATTAGACATGCAACAAGGGGGTCCTCAATAGTCAGCCTTTCATCATCACTCTCTACAATTACATCTGCGGCATCAATAAGAGAGAAATTGGCAAATTCACTTGGTTGCCTCATAGACTTCTGCATATTGAATGTTATTTTCGTTTAGTCTCATCTTGAGCTCCCCAGTCTCACAATCAATTAGAGCTCTCCCAGTGGCCAGGAACGGTCTTCCCAAAATTATGGGAATCTCTTCATCCACCTTACAGTCTAGGATCACAAAATCTGCAGGGAACACAAAATTCCCTACCTGAATTAGCACATCGTCTAGGATTCCAGAGGGTCATTTCACAGTCCTGTCAGCAAGCTGCAACAACATAGAGGTGGGTCTAGCGCTTCCAATGCCCAACCTCTTATAAATTGCTAAGGGAATAAGATTGAAGATGGCCCTTAGATCACACAGTGCCTTAGCAAAAGCAAAATTACCAATAGTGCATGGAATTGTAAAGCTCCCTGGATCAGACAGCTTTTCCGCAATTGGTCTAGTCACCACTGCACTACAGGTCTGAGTAAGAGTAACTGTGGCCAAGTCTTGAAAATCAAACTTTCGGGACATCAAGTCCTTCATCATTTTTGCATACCCAGGCATCTCCTTTAAAGCTTCAATCAATGGTATATTTACCTAGATTTGCTTCAGCATGTCAAAAACTTCTTATATTGCTCCTCATTTTTGTACTTAGCCAACCTCTGGGGGAAGGGTGCAGGGGGTCTTTTCTTCCCAATCACTTAGGTCTGATCTTTCTCAGCTTCTACATCAACTACTGGCTCCTGGACTTTTTCAGCTTCTTTCTTGGTCTCATTCTGAATGCAATTTTCTTCTTGAGCAGGCTGGACTGTCACCTCTATCAGTTCCATTGATTTATCCAGCTCGATGGGCACTGGTATGAGTGTCTCAGCCTGTCTAGATTCTCGAGCCCTTTCTTGCTCTTCATCCAGATCTCTTCCATTACGTAGACTCACTGCCATCAGCTGCTTCGGTCCCTGATCTTTTGGATTTATCTGAGTGTCTGCAGGTAGTGTCTCTTGAGGACGATTGTTCAGGGACATCGAAATCTGTCCCACCTGTACTTCGATATTTTTGATTGATGCATCATGTGCATCGACTCTCTCATTAAGTTTTGCATTAGACCCAATAACCTACTACATCATTGCTTCAAGTATAGCAAACCCATCTTCCTGCCTTCCACCATGCTGCTGCTGAGGTGGGTGGTACCCCTGCTGCTGATTCTGATTATTGTATCCTTGTGGTCGTGGGTAAGGTGCCATATTGTTGGGGGGTCTCATACCTCCCATGTTCCCAGTGTTGAACTGTGGATGTGCTGGCCTGTATTACTGATTTTGTTGACCCCAATTCTGACCACCCTGTCTCTAGCCGCCATAATTAGACACATAGTTCATGTCTTCAGGGTAGTGATGATGATCGTGTTCTGCATTCCACTGATTACCAACTTGCTGACCAATGCAAGATGCGCGCAAGCCCCCATTGGTAGTATCAACAATATGTACCTGCTATTTCTGCCCTAACTCTTCCACCTTTTTGGTGAGTATGCTCATATGTGTTAATAAGGTGGCCACGTCTTTAGCCATACAATTGGATGGATTGAAAGGCACTGAGTGCACCACTGGAGTGATGGGTGCACCTCTGGTTTCCCAACCTGAATTCTGTGCCATCTTGTCAAGCAGACTCTGACCCTCTCTCCATGTTTTGCTCAAGAACTCCCCGCCAGCTGAAGTATCGACAATGTTCTTTACGCTATCTGACAATCCCATGTAGAACCGATGCCCCAACATTAGATCTGGAATACCATGATGTGGACATATGACCAACATCCCTTTAAAACGCTCCCATATTTCATGCAAAGTCTCCATCGGTCTCTGTTTAAAGCTCAAAGTCTCATCAATTTGTTGCACAATTTTATTGGGTGGATGGAACTTGTTGTGAAATTGCTTGACTAGTTCATCCCACGTTGCTATAGAATTTATGGGGAGTGAATTCAGCCAAGTCTGGGCAGCTCCTGTCACTGAGAATGGAAATAATAACAGTTTGATTGCCTCCAGAGTTACATTGGGTTGCTTTTGGGTTTTGCAGATAGATAGGAAATTCTTTAAGTGCTGCTGAGGATCTTCAACTTGTGACCCCGAAAATAGTCCCTTATTCTGCAAAAAGTGCAGGATGTTATTCATGATTTGGAATGACTCAGCCTGTATCTGCGGGACTACTATCATTGTGGATAGATTCTCAGTTGTGGGCTGTGCCCAGTCATAGAGAGCAGCCTCTGGCGCTGGCGCTATTGGTGCTACTGGGTTTTCCTGGTTATCTCCCATGATTGTTTCGAATTGTGCAGTTGTTGGTTGTTGTTTAATTTGTCGGTTGGCCCGATTCAAAGCCCTAAAAAATTTCTTGGGATCTGATAATGCTTCTAATACTTTACCAAATCTCGATGAGTTTCTAGGCATGCACCTGTGCAACCCAGTTAACAAACGTTAAAATTTCAATGCAAAATTGGGTGCAGAGAAAACTGACTACACTAAAAAAAAATTGTGTTTCTTTCAATTGTAATTGATAACACCGTTAATTCCCCGGCAATGGCGCCAAAATTTGATCACGCCCAACTATGCCTTCCAAAAAGGACAATGCGGTCATTGCAAATATAATCCGGTTTACAAGTCCGGAGTCGAATCCCACAGAGAATTAACCTATCAATTACCTTTGTTGAAATCACTAAATTCTTTATAATCAACTTCCCCAAACATTGTAAACAATAGTTGATGGTATTTCTACTAACTAAGATTGAAAGTAAATAAATAACAGTTGTAAACTAAATATTTTGGGTTATAAAATAATAATGAGAAGGTTATAAGGTAGTGATTTCCAGTATGTTTCATATAGATTCACCAAAATATCTCTATCAATCATGAGCACTCTTTTTACCGTAAATCTCTCCCGAGTAATTGCAATAATTTACTAGACGCACTCTCTCGAGCTACGCTAGCTAACTTTGTTTATTACAGCTCACTTTAAATCACTCCCAAGGCTTCGTTATCCCTAATCCCTCCTTTAAACCTGTAGTTATAGATCCCTCTTATACTTTGGGAGTGGTGTTGTTCAATAATTACCTAAATATGCACTCTCTCCCGAGTTATACACACTAAATAGGCATAGCTAATTGAGGATCCTCTCAATTAACTACAATAAACACGTAATTAAACAAATAGAGATTAACCGGCAAACTATATGAACATAATCAAGAAGTTCATCCTTCAATAGGTTCCATCAAAACCTTAGACTAAAGTATTTAGCTACTTATAACAATTTGAAGATAATCTACGAAAATATTTATCATGGAAAATTGCAAGGAAAAGAAAAACTATGATGTTTTTGGTGATTTCTCACACTTGTGTTTCTTGCCCAAAGTACTCTCTAAACAAATCTGACTTAATGTGGCCGAAATCCTACTTTTTATAAGGGTTTTACACAAAGTTTTCTCGACTTGACAATTTTTCCCCTAGCTATTTTGCGTTCTACTGCGGTCCGCCGGGACCGAGGCCAAATGGGCTCTCTGAATCTTCATCTCTACTCTGCTGCGGTCCTACCGCGGTTACGGTCTGACCGCGGCAGGCCAATTTCTGCACTTCTTTGACTTTTCACTTGGTGCATTTCTTGGGCATTGTTTGATTGGCCTCCTTTTCTCCGTAATTGATCCCAAACTTGCTCCATTGACTTCTTTCATTAGATATATCCTGCAAAGCATGAAAAGCACTAATCAGAGCATTTGGTTATCACTTTTTACAATAAAGCTATACAAAAATATGGTTCTTTAGGGTCTAATTATAGTTTAATTCACCTATTATCACATAGCAATCCACAAAAGATCCAATTTCACGTTTGGCACAATTATCGATCAAAATGTGGATGTTAGGTAACGGAAAGTTATCCTTTGTTCAGATTGCGATAATCAACGCACACCCTGATTTTTCCGTCCTTCTTCGGCACTGGCACCACATTAGCCATCCAATCAGGATATCGAGTGACCCGAATAACCTTTGCATCCAGTTGTTTTGTTATCTCTTCCTTAATCTTCACACTCATATCAATTTTGAATTTCCTCAATTTTTGCTTGATGGGACGGAATGCCGGGTGAGTGGGCAATTTGTGAACCACTAAATTGGTGCTTAAACCTGGCATGTCGTCATATGACCATGCAAAATGTCTTTGAATTCAATAAGTGTTTTGATTAATTCTCTCCTGATATTTGGCTCAATATGAACGCTTATTTTAGTTTCCCTGATGTTATCTGCGTCCCCTAGATCGATGGCTTTTGTATCGTTTAAGTTAAGCATGGGTTTTTCTTCGAATTGACTTAGCTCCCTACTAATCTCTTCGAAGGCTTCATCCTAATCGTATTCCGACTCATAATCTACTTCTTGCACTATTATTTTGGAGTCAAATTGATTTTCTAGACTCGGTCTAGGATTCCTTATGCATGTCATATCATTAGGGCCAGTATAAAGAGAACTGTACAGAAAAGAGAAAAGAAAACAAAATTAAAATAAAGAATGAAGAAGAAGCTTTTAATTTTATTGAAATATAGGATAAAAAGGTTTTGCATAGTTGGATCGACTGAAAAATAAAAATCTGGATTACAACCCTGGCATAATCTAGACAAAAAAGAAGGAAAATCAGAGCGAACTACCAAGACTCCTTCCGAGTGGGAAGAGGAGTAGCCCTCCAATTATTGAGCTTTGCCTTGGGTCCCACAAACTGCACATCTGCGTTGCTTGACCCTTCCCCAGCTTATACCATGTTAACCTCGACAAATAACATCTCGAACCCTTTATCCAAATCTTCATCAGCACCAATCAGTGACCCGAAAACTTTTGGTGATAGCTGCTTTCTGATACCTGGCCTGACGAAAGATCTGGGCAGACACGGGATTGGTTTTGGCAAAACCCATGCCTTCTTCTTCATTTTGCGGGCTCGTCTCACATCTGTCGTAGTGGGCTTAAACCCCAAACCGAAAGTATCCAAATTCTTCGGAAGAGAAACTAGTTGCACGATACCTTGGAGATCAGCACCCAAACCTTTATATGAAACTATTCTTTAACATTTTAGAAGCCACCATGACAGTTGCGGCTATTACTCTAGGAACTGGGATGCTTTTCCCCTCTGGGACCCTTTTCACTGGTACTGTGTCAGAGACTTGATATACCCACGGCCCCTGGTCGTCTTCCACTTCGATGAAGGGTACAATGGCATCACCCAGGGCACACATATTATCTTCACCATGCACCACAATCTCCTGTCTGTCCCACTCGAATTTAACCACTTGATGCAACGAAGATGGCACTGCTTTGGCGGTATGGATCCAGGGTCGCCCCAATAAAAGGATATAAGAGACCGCCACATCTAGCACTTGAAACTCCATGGTGAACTCCACGGGCCCCATTGTCAATTCTAGTATTATGTCACCCACAGAATCTTTGCCTCCGCCGTCGAACCCTCGCACACAGACACCGTTCTTATGAATTCTATCATCATCGACCTTTATCTTATTCAACGTGGAAAGAGGACATATATTTGCACTGGAGCCGTTGTCAACCAAAACTCGCGTGACCACCGAGTCTTCGCACTTTACCGTCAGATAAAGGGCCTTGTTATGTTCTGTGACCTCCATAGCTGACTTATCGTCTGAGAAGGTAACTCTGTTTACCTCAAAGATTTTATTTGCTATCTTCTCCAAATGATTCGCCGAGATCTTTTCAGGGATGTGGGCCTCATTCAATATTTTCATCAGTGCCTGACGGTGCTCATCTGAGTGGATCAGCAATAAGAGAAATAAAATCTGGGCTGGTGTTTTCTTCAATTGTTCCACAATAGAGTAGCCATATACTTTCATTTTCCTCAAGAATTCTTCCGCTTCTTGTTCTGTCACAGCTTTCTTTACCAATACCGGGTTATCTTTAGGAATTCTGGCTTTTCTCAACTCTTCAGGGGCAAAGCACCTCCCTGAATGAGTCAGACCCTGATCTTCACAAACTTCTTCCCTGATCTCCTTCCCTTTATATGTCACCACCACTTGTTCATAACTCCAAGGGACAGCTTTACTGTTGATCACTAGCAACTGAGTTACCGGCTTTATAATAACAGGCTCTATGCGAGCACCCTTCATGACTATAATAGGTTTACTTGCAATCCCCGGTACCACCACTTTTTCTTGTTCTAGTTTCACTGCAACAATGCTCGATGAACCTTTCTCGGCCACCACAACTGGCTTGCTATTCACCCCTTTCAATTGGACCACCGACTTCCTACTGGTCATATTTTTTTAACCGGTTTTGCTGGAACGGATCATCATTACTGTATGTGAGGGTTTCTTTGACTCTCCCTCTTTTGGCACCAACTCAATCATATTGGTTTCGTGATGGGCCGGGAGCAGATTCTGGTTGATGTTGGGCGTTTCTAGGGCTTGAACCTTGATCCGATGAGTGTCGATGAGCTCTTGAATAGCTGTTTTTAATTTCCAGCATTTCTCTGTGTCATATCCCGGGGCCCCTGAACAATACTCACAACTGACTGAGTGGTCAAGATTTTTTGGAGGAGGGTTTGGCAACTTAACCTCAATCGGTTTTAACATGCCCAACTGCCTCAGCCTGTGGAATAAACTGGTATATGATTCTCCCAGTGGAGTAACAGCCTTCTGCTTCTGTGCCCTCTCATTCCTGAAGCCTTGGCTTGGACGGAAACCTGTTCCAGAGGGGTTTCTGTAGGCTCTTGGGGGTGGGTAGGTACTTTGTGGAGTTGGGTAGGTATTTTGTGGAGCTGGCGCATGCCATTGTGCGTGGGCCGGAGGTTAAATATACGTCTGAGCATGATGGACAGAGAAGTAGGGATCTGGCTGTGGGTAGTAATGTTGTGGTGGGCTATATGGAGTTTGCGGGTAAGTTTGAGGGTGGGGTTGTGGCTGGTTGTAGTACGGTGCTGGGCACCTGGGCCACGTTCTCGACTCCACTATTGCAACTTCCTCCTTCTTCTTTCTTCCCAATACACCCCCAGTGCTGTTTTGGATGGCCTGGGTGGTCGCCTTGATTGCCGAATAGCTCATGATTTTATTAGACTTCAATCCTTCCTCCACCATGCCTCCCATTTTTACTACTTCGTTGAAAGACTTCCCTACTGCCGACACCAGGTGACCGAAATAAGTGGGCTCTAAGGCTTGTAGGAAGTAATCAACCATCTCGCTCTCTTTCATCGGCGGATCAACCCTCGCCGCTTGCTCTTTCCAACGAAAATCGTATTCTCGGAAACTTTCTCTGGACTTCTTCTCAATCTTTGTTAAAGACAAACGATCTGGTATGATATCCAGGTTGTACTGAAAGTGACAGACAAATGCTTGGGCAAGATCGTCCCAAGTGTACCACCGACCATGATCTTGACGGGTGTACCATTCTAACGCTGAGCCTCCCAAGCTCTGACTGAAGTACGCCATTAACAATTCATCCCTTCCTCTTACTCCTCTCATTTTACTGCAAAATCCCCTCAGATGGGCCACTGGATCTCCATGTCCATTGTACAAGTCGAATTTGGGAATTTTGAACCCTGCCGACAGTTCTACATTTGGAAATAAACATAGGTCTTTGTAAGCTACACTTACATGACCTCCTAGTCCCCTCATATCTCTAAAGGACTGTTTCAAACTCTTGACCTTCCTGGCCATCTCTTCCTGCTCCAAATTCTTATGAGGCTTCTCAATTTCTGCATACCAAGTTGACGAGGGTAAAAACATAGTTCCGGTGCTTTGAAAGTGGGTTCAGGAGGGTAATATTGATTGTCCTATGTTTGGAATACAGGCTCGCTGGAAGACCTGTGGAGTGGGGCTGGTGGAGGTGCCACAAAAACAGGGGTAATTGGCGGAGGGGGGTATGGAATTGTCTTTGGAACTTGTGGTGTCTGAGAGGTAGCTCCCTGATGATGTTGATATGTGGGAAAATTTGGGGATGAGTCTGAAACAAGCTGTTCTGGAGAATGGGCGGGTACTGGGAGGAAAGTAGGGTTAGCAGGATAGGCTGGTGGTGGCTGACCCCTCATCCAAGCCTGGTACATTTCAGCCATTTGTTGTTTTAACTTGTACATTTCATCTTTCATGGCTTGCACATCTACTTCTTCCACCTCAG
>MU767495.1:41400-66163 GCA_026770625.1 Nicotiana glauca | reverse complement strand
TTGGGGATGAGTCCGAAACAAGCTGTTCTGGAGAATGGGCGGGTACTGGGAGGAAAGTAGGGTTAGCAGGATAGGCTGGTGGTGGCTGACCCCTCATCCAAGCCTGGTACATTTCAGCCATTTGTTGTTTTAACTTGTACATTTCATCTTTCATGGCTTGCACATCTACTTCTTCCACCTCAGCGCTCCTTTCTCTTTTGGGGCTAGACATGATCACTGGAATTGGTCCTTTTGATCTATTATGATAATGGTAATGTGCCAGTACGCTCTAGATAAACTAACTGCTTGAATTCTCTGAACAAAACAACAAACTTATTAGTTTTTAGAGTTTAACAAATATGCAATCGCACGTTGGAATGTAATGCACCTAGGCAGTTAACCATTTTCTATCATGCATTTGCTTCAGTTGCGTGCGTCATTTCGGCCTTTCATAGTTGTCCCCCCTTTATTTTCCCTTTTTCTTTTCTTCTTTTAGTGGTGGTCGAATCTTATGGAGATTGCCTACGTATCATGTTTCCGCATGAATCAGACCGTGCATAGCTCTGGCCAAAGCATAAATAGCAAAACATTTTTTCATAAAAACAAACTGCTTTGATTACAGACTCATAAAATGTTTACAAACTTTGACAAGACGATAAAGCACATTGACAAACTTACAAACTTTAACGAGAAAATATAGACTCAAAACAAAGATCAAGAATAAATTAATGACCCAAAATTCCCTAGGTCCTGTGAGGCATCATTCGGCCTTGCCGTGGGCCTTTGTGCAAGATCCCTTTGAAGCCTCTCCAGATCGTTCATTATTTGCTTGACGAACGTCATTACTGCCGTAAAAAAGGTGGTACGGGTCATGTCCTCGCACACTCGGAATTTTGCAGTAATGTAATGTGCGATGTTTCTGACCCCTTCTCTAATCCTGCTCTCTTCCTGTAGCAATCGTCCTATCTGTTGATCCCGCGTTTCCAGCATTTGAGAGTTATTGAGGAGTTAATCTTGAAACTTATGCATTTGTTCCTCCATCCGTGCCATCAGGTCATAACAATGATTTCTATCTGCTCTGAAATCTCTAGTCTGCTGAATATCCTGTCTTTGAGAGTGACTATATTTCCCCTCAGGATAGTGACGCTCCCCTCATAGTCCTTCTTCATCTGCTGCATATGAAGTGCTCGCTCTTTTGCACCCTTTGTCCATCTGGCCCGGATTCTTGCCAAGCTATCTTCAAATCTCTCCAAATCATTTTGACATTTGCGGGCTTTTCTTTTCAGTACGTTTATGAGTTTTTGGTCAGCCCGGCTCCTTTCTGGTTTTCTGACAACTATTCTCATTTTTCGGATCTGAGACTTAAAGGCCTCATTTTCTTGGACTAGCTTCTTATTTTCCCCCTCATCGGCAGCAGCTTGCACACCATTTTTAAATTGCAGGTCCATAAATTGTTGTTCCAGCTTGCTTATTTTGGCCCTATAGCTTTCTTCTTTTGCCAACCAACCCCATTGTTCTTGTGAGTCATTAGTAAACTGTTGGACATGAGCTCTCTTAGCAGGTCTTTGGGGAATCTGGAATCTTTTCCTGAACCAAACATTATACTTAGGATCCAGTTCTCCTCTAGTTGGATCTCGAACCACGGTTTTAGGTTCGAGAAATCTACATTCATTCCATAGCTTGCGAATTTTATCTTCTGGAAATGCGGCTTTCGGACTCAACTCAATGACTTGTTTACTCAGGTCTTCATCACTGGGGACAACTTAAAACCTTCCTAATTGGCGCAATACCCGGTGGGGAGAATATGACTGGAAACTCTGGATGCCCATTAAGAGAATATAACACTCTCCAGCCGACATGTATAACGCCTCAGTGATAGGAAGCCATCCAAATGCCCATTCAATTTTATCGGCAGCCAGGGCCCTCAACTGTACAACCCAAGCTTCAGTACCTTCATGAAATTCAACACCCCTTACTCGTTCTTTAAATTTTTCAATGCAACTTAAACCGGTCAAACCGTAATTCATGTATCCCACCCGGTGGGAAAGGTGTTCCTGCATCAACAATTGAAGTAACATATTGCACCCTTGGAAGAACTTTGCTCCTTCCCGGCAGATAGTCAAAGCCCGGTATATGTCGGACAGGATCAAGGAAACCACAGTGCTATTGGCCTTCTTAATTTCAACATCGATCATCCCTACAAGGCCCATTTCTATCTTACCATCTTTTCGTGGACATATCACAACCCCCAAGAATGCTACTATGAATGCCAAACCCCGCCTTGCTTCCCATTTTTTTCTATTCCCAGCATGGGTCAGCCCAAGGTTCGGCTCTTCGAAACCCCGAGGATTACCATCACGTTGATACAAGAATAGGAGAGTACAACATCCTTCAGATATGTCCTCATTCTGAACATTCCGGCTAATACTCAGCAGATCCAAAAATCAGTGTGGAGATACCGGTCTTGGTGACAAAGGATATTGACCAGGCCTGCATAACCTGCGACTTCCTCCAGTGTGGGTGTAAGCTCAAAGTCATAGAAGCAAAATACATTACGAGTTGGGTCCCAAAAAGGTATTAAAGTTTCGATGATATCCGATCTTGGCTTGACATTCAATAAACTGACGAGACCTCCCAAGATTTTCACCACTGTTTCTTTACTACTCTTTGCCAGATCATGCCACCACATGTGAAGCCTCAAGGGGATCTCACTAAGGACTGTGAAAGGTTTATTTTCAGTTCTGCTTATCCTGCACATTTATTAAGGTGATAAAAAAATCAGGATTTATTTGACTCAAAACAAAACTGACGTTTTTCCTGTTTCTCTTTCAAACTAAAATAAAAGACCCGATTTTGCAAACACGGTATTTCAGCACCTTGGGAATGAAAATTTTAAGGTTGTGTCGGCTAACCGTTCAAAACTTTGGAAAATAACCAAAGGTGGTTGTTCTTGCAAAAGCAGCCTTCCGGCGCCCTTTTAGGGACATTCGGCTATTTTTGACAAGAATGGCATCACCTTAATCAGAAACGATTTTTGTTCTTTTCAAGCTATTTTATAAAGGAAGTTGGACCTGATGGGGGTTGCCTACATATCCCACACCCTGTGAAATTCAAACTGGCATAGTTCGGGCAAACAAACTATTTTTGAAAACAAAAACATTTTTTCTTTTTCATTGGCAAATAAACTATTTTTGAAAACAAGACTCTTTTTTTTTCTGTTTCAGTGGCAAATAAAACAAACTATTTTGAAAATAAAAATTCATTTTTTTCTTTCATTTTTCTCAAAAATCTGGCAGAGTTTCGGCACTATTTGGACATTGGTATTTTCAAAATAAGTGATTAACTCCCTTAACCCTCTACACTGCTATTTCTCTCTTCATCCTTTTTCTTGTTTTTTTTTTCAATTTTTCCCAATATTCAAAAGCCGGTCAGCATGCAAGTCCGAAGCAAACAAATGCACAAGTAGCAAGTAAGATGCATCAGGATGGTCTTTTTCATTTCAGGTACACCTGTCCTAGACAGACCCAACCCCTATGTTGAGTCTCCGAAGTCAAATGCACATGATTCAAACAAACATTCTTACTAGGGATCCGGTAGGAGGCTATGTTATTTTAGGTTTAAAAACCTGAGTTTATTTGTTCTAGACCCGACTTACCCGAGCGGACAACTCGAGCTGAGGGGGGCAGCGTACCGGGGATACAGAAGCTCTGCCGACTTAGCAACTTGTCCGAACCTCGTTCTAAATGGGAAAAGACTCTAGACAGAAAAGAAGTCACACGAAGTGCACCCTTCTTCATGGTTTAGAAGACTCAGAGAGGAGATGGGTTTCGTAGCAATTTATATATACAATTCACAAAATATCAAAGCGGTAAAACATTTAGCACATTAGGTTCAAACATGTAGAAAATCAAATAACAGATAAAGCCAATCACAACAGCTATTCAAAGCTCGAATTCTTAAACCCTGAATCGAAGTTCTAGGTTTTTATCCCCAGTAGAGTCGCCAGAGCTGTCACACCTCCTTTTTCTACTACACCCCCAGAAGGGCATAATAAAGGGAGTTATTTCCAATTAAAGGACAATCGAAACGGGATTCATTTATTAAATAATTCAGAGTCACCACTTGGGAGATTTATGGTGTCCCAAGTCACCGGTTTAATCCCGAATCGAAGAAAGGGTTTGACTCTGTATAACAGTCCGCGAACCAGAAATCTGAGTAAGGAATTCTGTTAACTCAAGAGAAGGTGTTAGGCATTCTCGGGTTCCATGGTTCTAGCACGGTCGCTCAACTGTCATATTCGGCTTAATTATCTGATTTTGATACCGTTTGAATCTATGTGCAATTTTAGATTATTTACCGCTTTTATTTATTTTAAAGAATATTGAACTTCGTTTAAAAAATGTCTTTGGCTTACGTCACATGAAATGCACCCGCAATTCAGAACACCTTTTATTCAACGTTTTGGGATTTGAATTTGGGTCACATCAATGAGCGCTCGAATTTAGGAAAGTAATATTATTAAATTAATACGCCTAAAGCATTTTCACGATGCAACTTTGCGGGGCCATGGAATTTACTAATTGGCACGCCTCGAGTTCTAAGGATAAATAAGATTAATAAAAACGAGGGTCATACAATTACCACTTTGGTTTGGCACGGTGCACCTCAAATTATTCTAACCAAGTTTCTAAATTAACTCGCGAGGGCCACGGATTGTGACTTAACTAATTATGGCTCGCCTTAAATTATTGAAGGGAAATTGATCATGCGAATAATTAAGGATCCGGTTAATCCATGAAAGACTAAAGTCGAAGATCGAACAAAAGCTTGGACTGAGAAAGGAGCCTGGCAGCATAATGTGGTTGTTCTCAATGGGTAATTCATAAAACTAAATATATTGACCTAACTAAAGAGGCCAATAAATTCAATTCAAATGGGTCTCGTAGTCCAAAGTCTACAGGATGGCCCAACTTTGTCAGAGCTAAGGACTGAAGAGAAGAGTCCTAGTTCGAATCCCTATTTACATCCACAGTACACAAATCCTAGCTTTTTGAGAAAAATGGGTACAAGCATTAAAATAGAATACTGAACTTTTCCTTTGGTTTTTAGGAATCAAATTTGATTCACAGTTTTTCAAACCTAAAAAAAAAACTCATGTGGGAATGTAGGCAATATAAAGATGACATACTACTAAAATAAATAACCGATATTTTGATCTTCGCCCATAAGTTAACTTAACATGCAATTTACAAAACCAAGTTCTAACCTAGCTTAATATATCTACTGAATAATCAGACCCAAAAATAAAAGATCCAAACTCACATTTTAATCCATGTCCAAACGTGCACTGATGCACCAATTAATGAGATATTGTGGAAGCTAAATGAAACATGCTCAATTTTGAACCCTCATTTCCAAACCAAAAGATAAGATATTCCACTTTTATCCTTATTCTAATCTAACACATTATCATAATGAATATTTAAATATTGAAACATCCCTGAAGCAGCCAACTGTATAGTCATACTTCTCTCTTTACCATGGATTCTATACTAACATCTAGTTGAACATTTAAATTTGAGCCAATTCATCCCAATAGTAAAGAACACATAAGCTATTACCAAACTAGTGTTAATACACCATTCCAGTTTTCAACACAAACAGAAAAGGATATAAGAAAACCAAATTCAACTAAACAACTTCAAAAGTGCAAAAAACATTAAATAAACTACTGTATTATTACAGATTTCCATTTGAAATAAACAATCTCCAAACTCAGCCATTCTCATGCATTTGGCAAGTGAGATGAATACTTGGAAAACAACAGAAAACAAGGAGAAATGAGGATCCAGTACAGCAGAAATCAACAGCCCAGTTCAACACCAAAACCAACCAAACTTCAACATATCTCAAAAACCAAATGGAACAGTGAAGTTTCAAGGAAAATACTTTGAGAATGCAAGTTCAATAGGGCAGTATTTTCAGAGGAATTTCAGTTGTCTTTCGGAATACCAATTCCTGATTTTTCAATGTGTATTAGTGTGTACATATCAGGCTACTGATCACTTGGTTCCCTGAATATTCTCTCATAATCTCTGAATGCTCTCAATATGTCTATGTATTTCTGTGTATATGGCAGAATGTCTGTGTATTTTCTTTTTTCACTAAATGCTTTTTTATCCTCTCAATTTTCAGAACGTGCAAAACTCTCCCTATTTTTTTTTCGTGTGTTTTTCTCTCAGATTTTTAGAATGTTTTCAAATGTATCCCTTGGATCTCTATGTGTTTAAAAACTATCCTTTTATAAGCTTCATACCTCTCTTTATCCTTAATTTCAGATACCTTTAGTGAGCATTTTAGTTAGTGCACTTCCCACTTACTATCTTATCTCTCAATTCTTAATTGTCTACACTATCTTAGTATTTATATTTAAATCAGTAGTTCACCACTAGTATTGTTAGTGGACTCCTAGCAGACCTCTAAGTTCTTTGTTCAAATTAGCCCCCTATCAATCTTCAAAGCTTTTCAGTTGTGATCAACAACAAGCCATTCCTACCGATTTCACCAATTGGATCAAAATGAAACAAACAGCACTAAAAATTGACTCCCTAACTGACCATGAATTCCAAATTCTCAAAACTAAAACTTATTCATCAGGTCTAAATACTAAACCACTTTGTGCAAACATGAAGGCAATTAAACATTTGAAATATGTTACCAACGACACAAAACAAACAGGGACTATCATACTGACAACGAAACATTAGGCGCTATAACATACACAAAACATGAATCAAGGAAACTAATAAACCAAACATTCAGGAAAACACAATTATTTTCTGATTTCAACTTGGATTATTTTAATTGAATTTTCACTGTAATCATCAATCAGACATGGGCTTAAAAGGGAATAGACCTAGTTAAAGGACTAAATCAATGGAACAAACAAAAATCATCTAACCACGCATTCCGAATAATAATAAAAATAATAAACAGAAAAGAGTAGGAGATGAATAACGATAAAAAAAATCGCAAGAAAGAAAGAAAAATAAAAACAAAAAAAGAAATGGAAATACCTACACACTGGTCAAGACTTGCAACTCTTCTTCAGCCGCCTGATTTTGACTGAAAGGTGTCTCAATCATGTGTTCTAAGATGAAAACACATGACCAAGATCCATTTCGGTTTTAATCATCGTCCAAACTGCCGGCTTTAGGGTTTTGTCAACATTAGGTCTCATCTCTAATTTAAGATTCGACGAGTTCAAAGAGTTTTTGAGGAAAGCTGAGTAAGGATTTGGGAAGAGGGGGTCCTAGTGGTCCAGGGGTATGATTTTGGGGTCAAGGGAAGGTGGCGCCGCCATCGGAGAAATTATGACGGTGCTAGGGTTCTTGGTTTCAAATCGATATTCGAAGAGCTTTGGTGTGATTCGAGGAAAAGGGACATGGGATTTGGGATGAGGAAGTGCTGGTGGTTTAGGGGTGTTGGTTTGGTGGCCATCGGAGCCGGTGCCACCATCGGAAAAGGGTAGGATTTGGCGGCGACGGGCTAGGTTTCCTCGTCTCTGAAAGAGACAAGTTTGAGAGAAAAATGAGGAGAGGGGGTGTTCAAGGGGGGGCTGGGTGCCTTATTTTCTTTTATATAGGTTTCAAGATTGAATGCAGGCCGTTAGATCGGCTGAGATCAATGGCCTGGATTAATTACTTAAGGCAAAGGGTGTCGTTTAGACACTTCCGAGTCCCTGTTGAATGGGTCGGGGACGGGTATGGGTTATGGTCGAGGCTGTGAGTCGTTGGATGGGGAATGAACGAATGGCTGAGATTAATTGGCACTGAAACTATGTAGTATTGGTATTATACTACGTCGTTTGGATAGTCTGAAAGACTAGCTGATTTGGACCGGGTGAGAGACATGTCATGGGCTGGATCAGGCGAATTTGGTTTGGGCCTGGGCAAACATCACCCAGGCAGCCCAATCCTGGTTTCTTCTTCTTCTTTTTTCAATTTTTTCCAACTTCTTTTAATTTAAAACTAAAAATAATATAAACCTAAATTAACTCTAAATCCAAATTATCCTAAAACATTAGTTAACTATAAATAATAGTTATCACACCCAATTAAGTACCAAATTAAAGAAAGATACAAAATTCGGACATTAAACATTATAATGTAAAAATACGTTATTTTTTGTGATGATTTTTCATTTTTTTATTTATAAAATAAGTAATTTACTATTTAACTCAAAAATTATAAATTAAATCCTAAGAATGCAAATGCAACCTTTTTTTCATTTATTTAAACAAGTAAATATGCAAGGACAAATGCAAATAATGACAGAAAATTCCACGAAAATTCACAAAATTGCACACAATAAAACAAACAATTTTTGTTTTGATTTTGTGGGAGTAATTCATGTGAGGCAAAAATTACATGCTTACATCTCTAGTCGGATATCGTATCGACCAACAGTTTAATATTTTAGAAACTAGGCTCGTATATATTCAATTTGATATGTATTTCATCCCTAGATTCCAAGTATATTTGGAGAAACATGCAGCTACATTTGACCTAAATTTCAGCATATTATGAATGTAACTTGTGATGACCTTTGCCAACATTTGTTCCACAACAAGCTTGACTTTAAAACATAACACATGACTATCATACAACTAAAATAAATCATAACTTAACCTACTTATCATGTTAATCACCCTAGTCTCACCCCAAAAGTATATTTTATAATATTCCAAACTTGTCGACTTTCGACGAAACTTATTTTCTTCAATCCATTTCGCGTCTAAGCTTTCCAAACCTTTTGGTACTTGTTATTCATGATCTTAAAGATTTTTAACCTCCAAGATTACATGATGAACTTACGTTATGTACTTTCAATGACAATCTCATTTCTTTTAGCTTACATCAATTGACTTACGACGTTCTCTCACGTACAAAAACATGGGATGTAACATAATTTCCCCCTTTGGAACATTCTACCTCGAATGTTGACTGATGCATTTATCAGTCTCATAACCTATAGCTCTTATGAATACTTTAATAATGTCCTTGACATCTAGGAAACTGTTCTGTAAATAAATCCAAAGGCCAGGGTATTCCCCCCTTTAGGCCTCTTTCTCATACCACGACCTGTGGTCGAAATTCTTCCAATCTTGTAAATGTTGTTACCTTCTATCATGCATCATGTACAATCATGTACTTGTATGTGTTCCTATGCGATTCTTCTCTCCTTTTTCCTCCAGCTTTTAACCATCTCTAGGCCTCACTTTGTGAACATATACAGAACTATGACAAGATGTCCCTCTAGGCATCTATAGGTGTACTAAAGTTCTTCGCTTGGTACTTTGTCGAACTTACGTCTATTACTATACCTTGCTTCATAGCCTCGGTTATCTATACTTATGGTTTCACTACATCTAGGTAGGTCATACCATACCCTAACTCTTACTTTGCTTTATTATTACCGAGATCTGCTACCCAACTCCAGGTTACTCTCTCACCCCTTATCATATAGGTATAAATCTAAGTCATTTAATGCTTCCTTATTGCTGTTCATCTAAATAATGGCATCACAATCTCCTCTCATACTTTGGAACTTTTATCCATCTATTGTTGATTCACCTTAATGTTGATCTATAATCCTCCACTGACAAATTAAAACCTTTTACGTAATACATTGTCACTAGGTTTCATGTCTCACCGGGGAACATCTGAAGTGGCTTTCCTTATCCACCTAGGGACGATACCATACTTCAATAACCATATTTCATAGCATCCCAATGTGATTCATATTATGGGGGTATTCTAATCCCGTGCCATCCATGAAATCTCCTCTCTTTGAATCATTACTCAAGTAAAGGCCTAAATATCATCCTTTTATAATTTACCACAATTACACCCTTACATTACGACCAGGGCAGCATTCCATATCTTCTAAATACCCCTATTCTTAGACTCCTCCGTGTTAATTCAAGCTATAGTGAGCTTTTCATAACATACATAAACCATCAGCTCTCTTGTTTGATGGGCTTAATACCGAGGTCTTACCTATTCTTGTCAGCTTCTAACTCACATTTTCTTATCCTCACTCCCATATACCTAAAATCTTGTCACTCTGCTATACTTTAGCTTGCAACCTACACATATCTATTTGTACTACTCGCATCCTTCCTTTAACTTGCTACACCACAGAATTCCTTTTGAGCCTTCTCAGTTGTCTTTAAATGTAAGCAATTACTTTTCCTGGTCATTTTGCCACTTGTTGCATGAATACTTGGCTTGTCTTATTGCCCACGAATACCATAATTTCCTGTACCTCATATGATCTCAAACATCACATTTGATTTTTTTTTCCATTCATTAGCCACTATAGGCACCACTTTCTTATGGAGTGCATCCAATGTTGTAGTGAGACTATTATTACAAGACCAATTCTTCTTCAAGTTAATATGCTTAGGTTGAAGGCCTCTTCCTTATTTCCTGAACTAGTATTTCGTGGTAGTACTTAGAGGAGATCCTCTGACTCCTGTAAAGCTACAAGCTTACTACACCGTATACCCGAAGAAATTTTTGATGTTGTCACTCACCTATAATTATCCTTAGTTACTTACCTCCGCGCCCTTGTGCTCGTAGGGTTGCTTCTCAACTAAAAGTTTTGACTGTCTTCCTAGTGGCATTGTCTTTTATTTTCATAACACTTATACGGTACCTTTAACAACCCCAACTCCTATCTGAATATTTCTCAAGGACTACAATGTCATATCTGCGAGACTAAATTCACTATGTTGAGGTTCACTACGATTATCTTGCACAATCTACTGATTTTTCTGTATCCTCTTGTCTAGCCATAACTAGGCTCTTCCTCAATCAACTACTAACTACTCGTTGGTCCATTCTCATATCTATATTCTGCGTAATCTCTCTTGGGTTATGTCATTTGTCTTAACTTACCCCTCGCAATGGCTCCTTATGTATCAAGTGTTCATTTGCACTTATTTATCAAAAATATCTGATGTGGGAACCCTTACTGCCTCTCCCCAGCAGCGTGCTTGCATAATGTTCTGGAGTGGTAACATATCTGTAGGGTCTAAATAAATGCAATCTCATTCTTTTTGCCTTTCTACCACATTCTTCGTTTACTATTCCATAGTTACCTGAACCACATATATCCGACTTAATACCATATCACACCATCTTCCCCCTTTAGGGGAGTACTAACATTTAATGCTATGAAGATTTACCAATAAATATTTTACTTTTTCGTCTTTGACGTCTTTTCACATCTCTACGGACTCTTACTTGCCTTGCGGTAACCCTTCTATACCAGGGATAACTGAATTTGTTATG
The DNA here is from genome assembly GCA_026770625.1 of Nicotiana glauca. Classification (NCBI taxonomy): domain Eukaryota; kingdom Viridiplantae; phylum Streptophyta; class Magnoliopsida; order Solanales; family Solanaceae; genus Nicotiana; species Nicotiana glauca. The sequence continues at coordinate 54,824 of MU767495.1, read as the reverse complement.
CACGAAGGTGACACCTAGTGTAACTGGACACTTAGTCCCTTAAATTTAACTCTACTCATAGTTCTTGTTTTAGGGAGGCGTCTTAATGAATGACCTTTAAAGGTTATTCTTTTGTTGTTTATTCTATTATTGCTGGAACGCAATCTCTGAAATTCTCACGATGTCGACTATTATCAAATCTTCCGATCCCTAATTCATGTTCAATATATCTTTTTCACTAGCCCATGCTGATTTCTATTACTCATGGGGTTTAACATTTCCTTTCGGTAATCACGTTTGAGTCACCAACTCATTTCTCGAGGTGAAGGTATGACTTTATGGCTTATACTGTTTTATTGTCTCAAGGCATGTCACCTCTTGTCTTTTTCTTCATTTGACTATACACTCTGTCGTGTCATATTTTGATTTACCTTTATCACCTATTTATCACGTCTTACTCATAATACTTCATTTACTCTCTTCTTATTCTCCAGCTAATATTTCTGTCTATCACTTTATTCTAAAAAAAATTGATCAAAACGTTCTTTCACTTTTAGCTCCCCTTGCTTCATCTCACTAGCTCTTCGGGATGCTTAACATACTCTCTCCTTTTTCTTTTTTTACTAGGGACTGGAATCATACTAAGGTAAATATTTATCCCTTCAAGGATTCCACTACCTATCTTCTGAAATTTTTGAACACTCTAGTATTCATATCTGACTGTACTATTCTAGAGTGCACCATATGTGTGTCTCACAAGGAGAACAATTACCATGTTTTGCACTACCCTTTGGAAATGTTAGATAATGATAACAATCCATCCACAATTTTGGGTTATTTTAACCCCAGCTGGATCCTGATAACACATCCTTCTCTTAAACTATAGCTGTTAGCTCCCATATGGCATAACTAAGATAGGCGTGGTCAATTGTACATACCTCTGTTACTGTTGAAGGTAACTCAGAATACATATATTTCTCTGCCTGAATTGTAAAAAAACTAATAATCTTCACTAACTGGGTAGCTCGTAACCTTCGCCACCTTGTGTCACGCCCCAAAACCGAGGGACACGACCAGCGCTTAACCGGAGGACCCCAGTCAAGTGGACCTGGAATTGCCTTTACTATCCCATGCGTTACCCCGTGATTCCAATATATATTATTCTTTTGAAATAGCAATTTAAGACTTAGGCATAAACTTACAACTTGAGTTCATTTCTACTTTTTATCATTTCTAGCATTTGATACCAAGTACTTGCAAAAAAATACATACAACATTTACCAACGTGGACCACGATTCCGAACCGTACAGTTACTACCCAAAATACTTTTATACACCACCCATATTATGTCTACGGAGCCTCTATGAATACTAGGAACTCAACCAATATTTGCCGACGACAAGGCCCCGGCTATACCTTACAATACACAATAAACTCAAAAGAAGGTGGCATGAACTACACATTACCCCAAGAGGAAGTGGGGCTCACCAATGCAACTGATGGGATGGAGAGGAGGCACTACTGTCGATGGGCTGAATTACCTGCTATAAAACCACCTACAATCATAACACGAATGTAGCGCCCCCGACAAAAGGGACGTCAGTACATTTAAATTTTACTGGTATATATAACTAAACATCATCTAATTAGAAAGAACTATTAAACAAGAATTAAGAGATCATAAAAGTAAATCAAAAGCTTTAACAATCCCCACATCAACAAATAAAATGGATCACATAGCTTTCACATATTTTCCATACCTCTAGGTTGCATTCCATAGCCCGTCATAGGGTTCACATATCATATTATACACCTATGTGTTTCATAGCCCATCCATAGGGTTCACATATCATATTATGCACCTATGCGTTTCATAGCCCGTCCATAGGGTTCACATATCATATTATACACCTATGCGTTTCATAGCCCGTCCATAGGTTCCACATTTTATATTATACCCCTATGCGTTTCATAGCCCGTCCATAGGGTTCACACATCATGTTACACACCTATGCATTTCATAGCCCGTCCATAGGGTTCACATATCATTTAATCAGCACATTGAGCCACAATCATTACAGCATACTTGGCACTAGGCCATATTTCATAACTCAATCTCTTATTTCCCACATTTCACATCATTTCCATATATTTTATATCAATATCAATTTCAACAACAAGCCATTCAATTCAAGATGTCAAGTCTACATGAGAGGAACCATGAATCCTCGGCATATACAATATCTTAGAAATCATACACCTCAAGTTCATTATCAATGGAACTTCAAACATAAGGGTTCTTACAAAAAAAAAAGAAGGGACACACCAAACCATAATATAAATAGACATTCAAGTCATCAACAAGCAATTACATCCATCATTCTTGAATTACTCCTTTTCAATCACGACAATATACAATTTAAAAATCGGTGTATGTAACAACTCGGATCACATTGGGGTTACTTATAAGGCAAATCATTATCTCGAGCAACCATCTATGGGCATAAATTGAGTACAAGCCTTTAGGCCACTTTATTGTTGTAGTCATTTATGGAAAGTGAAGTCAAGGCTCATTTCATAATTTATTTCATATTTTCTCGTGTCATAGGCGTCACCAAGTACAATTACAATTCAAGTTCTTGGCACATTAGCCATACTCTATTTCCTAAAGTCATTCAATTTATTTCAAACATCTTTATACATAAAGGATTTCACATAGTTTGGCTTAACAATCTCAATTTCAATCTTGATTTATGGTCTTAGCATTTTAATACATAATTTATATTGTTTACCTTTTTCATGGTATCAAGATAGCACGTTAATCCTGTTGAGACACATCCTTCACGCATATAAAGTTACAACACCAATTCATGGAAAATAATAATCGACACAACAATTCAACTTTAATCTTACCACATTCACACAACATCGATGAAGCTCGATTTCTAAAAGACGGGGGTTTAGCCATACATACCTCAAATTCGCCCCTTAATGACACTATAAGGATCCAATACAATTAAGAAACTTCAATCTACAATACAACATTCAATAGGGACAATATTAGTAATAAATCCCATAACTCATGCCATTTAGGCATATTATCAAACACCTTGTAGGTATAAATCTTTACACCTCATAACTATAGTATTAGTTCATCCAATTATCACCATTAACCAACAATTCACTCCACCATCATTCCTAACAAATTCATACTCCTAACATCACATGTGTGATCAACCATTCACACCCAACCAACAAAATTCTATCAAATAATCACCTTTAAATCCCTACCATGATCATGTATTTAAATTGGGAATTTATGGCCTCCAATCACCATACCATGAGTTACCATACTTAATTCATACTCATATTTCCATAATAACTCCATATTTGTAAGTGTAAGGGTAAAAGATTACCTCTTGTAGACCAAATCTTGAAAGACAACTTTGGGGTGTTCTTGAGGTTTTGAAGAAATCCTATGAAATCCAACCAAAATCATGTTGTAACTAGTAATTGAGAAGTGAAATCACCATGAAAACACACTTAAAAACTCATCTTAGGTGTGCAATTTGATGCCTTGGTCAAGTTGGGGTGTAGAGAAAGCCCTAAGCTTGAGATATATCTCAAATTCTCTTATTTCCGGTCTTTAGGGGTATTGAGAAGCCTTCCACAAGCGCGATCGCGCACCTGGGCGCGCTAGCGACACATGCCCTGTAAAATGGTCATAACTTTTTGTATACACCTCCAAATGACAAACGGTTTATTGCGTTGGAAACTAGACTCAAAGGGATTTAATTTGATAGGTTGTGAATCACACAAATAATTATATAACTGGAGATATGATCGTCCAAAGTGAGGTCTTGTGCACACTCATTTACAACTTTCGTCTAATATGAAATTTTCCAACTTGGCTTAGACTTAGGCCTCTCCTTAGACCCTAATTCACTTCTAATATGACTTATATGCTTATTACATATCCAATTGATATCCATCATATCCTTAATCCTCATTTGCACACGAAATAAAATAATTAGCCTACCTTGGCACGACGAAATCATAAATTACTCGGGGAAAAAAATTCCGAGCCTTACACCTTGCTTCTTTTACTTGTTGAAACTTGTATCTACCTTTTGATTCTCTCATTGCTTATTAAACCATATGGGTTGATTGATATTCATGCCTTAGGAATCCTTATCTAGAAGCTTACATGTCTTAGTACATACATAATCTACTGAAGACCTTACATTTACTCACCATAAGCATGATGCAAAATCGAGTTCCATTGACTCAACTCTTCCACAGCAACATTCAATCTCTTATCAACTGTCTGTTTGGATGAGATATCAGTGTATTACGAATAAAATAGAATTTAGAAGTTTAAATTCTTACAATTGAGCTCTACCACACGATCAAGAGTAAGAAGAAAGAGTGACAGTCCTAAATGCCATGTAGCCTCTTGCTTATAAGTGTGGTGCACAACACACCCAAAAATAAGACTCTACTAGACACGGCTTGTAGACTCCCTAGGACAGAACTGCTCTGATACCAAGTTTGTCACGACCCAAATCGAAGGGCCGCGACGGGCACCCAGTGCCTTACTCAACCGAGTACCAACGTAACATATATTTCTTATCATACTATCATGGGTAAATGATCCAGAAAGGCTGTCATGATATAACAAGAATAAAATATAAGGGAATACTTGACATAGGATTACCTAACATGTAATACAAACTTATACATGTAACATACGGTCCTAAAAGACCAAAACGAACACTTGTCCACTGAACATAGACCGACAAGGCCATACACTCTTTCATATATATGACATCTGTCTACAAGCCTCTAAGAGTGCATACATATTATAAAGGTCGGGACAGAGTCCCGCCATACTAATCAATACATGTCCAAATTATACTGACCAAATAGGCAACTCCGGAGCAATTGGAGTGAACCAACACCTTCCGTTGAGCTAATAGCCTACTAGGAGGACTGTCAATCTGTCCATCAAGACCTACGGGCATAAAACGCATTGTCCCCAGGAAAAAGGAATGTCAGTAAGAATAAAGTACCGAGTATGTAAGGCAGGAAAATATAAATAAGAACAGTAATATAAAGTGAGATAGAGGAGATACAACATGTAACATCTGAGGGCCTTTAGGGCTACTGACATGAAATGCATAATACATACATATACATAAGCTTTTAAAAACATACGCCTATATGGGAATCATCATCATCATATCGTACCCGGCCTCAAAGAGGACTCGGTAAAAATGTACTGGCCATCATAAGGATCGGTAGAATCGTACCCGGCCACATGGAGCTCAGTAAACTCAACTGATCAGTAGTTGCACAGTAGGTGCCATACCCAACCGACTGTAGCGCGGCTCGGTAGAGTAAAATATATACTATATATAATCCATGATGGACTCATGGAATCATGTTCTAAACCTTTCAGAGTGACGTAAGGTTGTTTCACCTTCAATTAATATTATGTACATCCATAACGTCAACATGAATCTCAGTAGGATTCAAGGATCATACATACTTGCTTAGAATAACTTTATAAGGAAAGAACAACATGGGAAACTAGGAGTAGATTCATTATGAAATAGCGTATTCATTTCACTTTAGATCATGCCAAATAAAGTCAGAAGCACCTTAACATACCTTTGGAATCTTCTATCCAATCGTCAAGTAAGCTCAATATAATCTTCTTACATCTACAATGAGTAAACCGACTTCGCCGTCATCATATAAGCGTTGTAACTCTCATATTTAGAAACCAATATTCTATAAAAAAAACGGAAAACACCTTCCCTATTTGTACTACATCCCATATGTTACCAAAAGTCACCAAACAACCCAAACAAAAACAATATAATTCACAATAAGCTCTCCGATTAGTTCAACAACCATTTTGAGCAGCAAGCTCGATTTTCGATTAACAAAATATTGTTTGAATCCAATTCCTTTTCTATGAATCTACCTACAATATATATATAACATCGTACTTATGCTTACCATATCATTTTCAACACAAAACATTATAAGCATAATCTTCAAATATAGTCCACACGCCTAGCACCTTAACCTTTACTGTCAACATCTTATTTTTCATGTTATCTTCTTTAATCCACTGAATTAGCACATAGATAAGCTTAACAACAGCAGCCACAATATAATGAAGTTATTTATAACAATTTCCAGCCGCAACAACCCATATATATAGCCTCAACACAACCCACAAAGTAAAGATAATGATTCCTTATGTCATGTCAATTACTATCTTGTAGATTTTCACTAGAACAACTCAACCAACACATGATTGACCTTAAGCACAACCAAGAAAATGATTTAAATACCTTAGGAATTAGATACAACTTGAAATCCTCAGCTGGTGTAGCTCACAACAACCCTCAATCACACCACAACACTATAGGAGTTGTATTTTCTTCTTGAATCAACCTTTGTGTTCAAGTTGGTGTGTAAATACTGGTATTTCGCCTTGAAACTCTAATATATATGAAGCAGGGACTGATTTTTATCTTAAAAATAAATAGAAACATGAAATATGAAGTTACTTACCCTTGAAGAACCCTCCAAAACATCCACATGATGAAGAACTACGATCTAGCAAGCACCATGGGATTTCTAAGTGTTGGATTCATGTTTTTATCTTAGATTTCATCCTATAATCATGGAGGAACCGTTGGAGAGAATTTAGGAGGGTTTAGGAACTGTTGTGGATGAGAAAAATGAGTTAAAACGACATATAAATGACTTAAATACAAGCTGAAGTTTAAATCGACTTTGTGGGTCCCATGGGAGCTGCTTGTGCAGTCTCGCAAAAATGCGAATATCTCTCTAGTCTGATATCTTATCGATAAATGGTTTAATGTGTTAGAAAATCTTTAATTTTATATGTAGTTCATCCCTTGATTCTAAGTATATTGGGAGAAACGTGCAGCTACATTTGACCTAAATTTCAGCATATTATGAATGTAACTTGTGATGACCTTTGCCAACTTTTGTTCCACAACTCGCTTGACTTAAAAACATAACACGCGACTATCATACGACTAAAATAACTCATAACTTAACCTCCTTATCATGTTAATCACCCTAGTATCACTCCAAAAGTATATGTTGTAACATTTCAAACTTGTCGACTTTCGACAAACTTATTTTCTTCAATTCGTTTAGCGTCTAAGCTTTACAACCTTTTTGGTACTTGTTATTCATTATCTTAAAGATTTTTGTAACCTCCAAGATAACATGATGAACTTACGTTATGTACTTTTAATGATAATCTCATTTTTTATTTGCTTACATCAATTGACTTACGACGTACTCTCACGTATGAAAATATGGATGTAACACAACCAAATAATGATACACCCACTAGTCCTGTTGCTGAAGTTAACACAACTAATCCAAATGATGCCTCGTCTGACCCCCTGTTACTACCCCTACTTTTTCTAGACAACCTTCTAAACAGGCCGAAACTTCTCTTGTTTGGCCATTTTTTATTCAAATAAGAGAAGAAAATAAAGCTAAGTGTAAAACTTGTGGCAAAGAGTTAGCTTTTAACTATGTTACTCGGGGGAAGGAGAGGAAAAGTTTGAGGAGACACATACCGCTACACCCTCAAGATAAAGTTAAATATCTTCATATGAAAGCTTCGGCCGAGAGGACAAGTGTACCTAGTCAGCCTGACCCTAGTACCGGGTCAAATCAATTTCAGCCGGAAATTAATACTGTTACTGGTGATATTTTATATTATGATCCAAGAAAAGATAGTGAAGAATTGGCAAAAATGGTTACTGTTATGTAATTACCGTTTCCTTCTAACCCTCACTTTGTGCATTATATTAAAAAAATTAATCATACTTATAAAGGATGGCATCGCACAACCGTAAAGAGCGATATATATATATATATATATATATATATATATATATATATATATATAACATTTGCGCTATTTATTTATTCATATTAATTTTCGTGTTGATATTACCACTGATATTGGTAGAAATGGTAATGACTGTGATTATCTTACTGTTACCGGTTATTAGATTGCTGAGGATTGGATAATGCAAAAGCGCATTATCACTTATAGAATAATTAATTCACGTCACACGGGGCAGTTTATTTCTAGCACGGTTATAGATATTTGTAGATATTTTTGCATTAGAGATAAAATAATATCAATTTCAATGGATAATGCTACTAGTAACACTAATATTGTAGTCTTGCTTACCACTACACTAAATTCTGTATTTAGTAATATTTTTCATGTTTGATGTATTTGACATATTTACCATTTAATTATGGGTGATGGTATGAGAATTTTAAATGTTGAAATTGAAAAGATTAAAATGGCTCTTCATTGGCTTTTTTATTCAAACCGTAGAAGTAGACTTAGAGAATATTTTAAAAGATACGATGAATTTGGCCTAAGAGAAAGAAAGGTTCCTAAACCTTGTCCAACTAGATGGAATTACATGTATGGAAGTCTAGTTGTTGCATATGAATATAGAAACCCCATAAACTCAACGTTTAATGCTCATGTAAGTGATGATGATGAGCATCTTACAAATGCGAATTGGGCTAATGTTAAAATGCTTATAGATTTTTTAGCAAAATTTCATATTGCTACAAATGAATTTTCTAGGCAATATTATCCTACTATTTCTAACTGTTTAGTTTATCTTGCAGAACTTGCAAATTTATTTGCTTATTTTTCAGAGGGTGGGAAAATTTATGAACAATCTATTGATTCTATGAGAAAGAAATTTAAAAAATATTTTTTTTTCCTATTCCCCCAATTTATGGTGTTGTTGTCTTGTTAAATCCTACTATGAAATTAGGAGGTCCTCAATATTGGTATCAATCTATTTATAATGGTTTAACACTTGAAGATGAAGAGTTGTCTACACTTTCGAACGCACAAGCCTCAATTAAAATTAATGCTCAAACTATTTATAGTGCTTATCAAATTGCAATAGATAATGCTAGACCAAATGTTCCAACTCCTTCTTCTTCTAGTTCTCAATCATCTAAAAGAACTGGGGGAGTAAGAGCACTTACTACTTGGGCCGGGTTTAGGGGTTCTCGAGGTTCTAGCACTAGTGATTGTTCACAACTAAATGAGCTTGAAGTTTATTTGTCACAGGGAATTGAGGAAGTGAATCCCGACGGCTCATTTAATCTTTTGGAATGGTGGAAGGACAAAGAAAAATACTTTCTGATTCTTTCAAGGATGGCCCAAGACATTTTAACCATTCAAGCTTCAACAGTGGCATCGGAGAGCGCTTTTAGTCAAGCAAGACTTCAACTCGGTGATTATTGGGCGTCTATGAGGGAGAGCTTGAAAAAATCAGTACTTTTCAGAGATTGGATCCGTTCGTAATGAAGAAATTTTGGACTTGCTGAATCACAACCAGAGGCAGACAAAGCTTACGAAGAAATGCTAGCTAAACTTGCGGAGGATGCATCTTCGCCCGGAAGTGGTGATGAACAAGCTTCTTTTCCGCCACCACCAACAGAACCTTGAAAGATTTATGAAATTTGTAAGAGATACCATGCAAAATTAATATGTAACTTGTATTTTGGCACATCTTGATTAGTTTCTTTTTCTTCTCAATAGTGGTATTAGCACCTTGTTGTGCTCATTCCATGGGGGAAGGAAGACTAAGAAAGATATTGTCATGTTTTGTTAATGCTATAATAAAATTATAATGCATTACTTTGAATATCTCTTTAAAATATTTTTGTGTTTAAATTTGAATTCACAATTCTATAATATAGTTTTTACAAGGAATTGCCTTAGATAATAAATCTTTTAAATAAAAAAATTTTGAACCGTTGGGCCCACTTAGGCCCGGGACCGGTCTACTTAGCCCGAGACCATTAGTTTGTGGTCCCGATCCCGACCGGTTCCTACCAAAAGCCCACAAAGCCCGGGACCGTTTAAGCCCGACTCACTAGGCCCGTTTAGGCCGGACCCGGCCCACCTGCCAGCGTTAAAGCTAGGTAGTTCAAGGAAGACTGTCAATTTAATCCAGATTCTTCTCCCAATGTCCTGTTGATTTTATTCTCTCCTTGAATTGAAAAGCATTTTGGTGGCTTGGATTCTCTCTTTTGTGCTCTGCTCGCATCTTCTTATGTAAAGCCTTGTCACACGTGATAATTGTTTTAGAATCCAAAATGGTTGAGGCCTGAGGGTATGGTCTGGTTTCTTTATAAAGTCTTGGAGTTATGCTTTTAGATCAATTTTAAGATCTATTTTTCTTTACATGATACGTATTAGAATCACATTTATTGTAGTCAAAATTTAAAGCTTATGAGTTTGGTATTCTAGTCGTTTTAATTTTTTGAGTTCTAAACTAATAATTTATATATAGTTAATATATTTTTATGACGCACACTAACTTTAATCCAAAAATATCGAATTTAACTGAACAATAACCAGTATTCTAGCTCCAGCCCTACTCATTTTTAATGTTGGACTACCTAATGTTAGACCGTATTATTTGTATATCATGTTCCTTTACAATTTTGAATTTAGGAAAATAACCTTTTTAGATCTTTTATGTGTAAAAGTAAATCTCTTACGTATAAAAAAGGTAGAGTCATAAAATTAAAAACAAGTTTATAAAGAGTCAAAAAATCAATTGATATCCTGTTAGACCCCATGTTATATTATTCATACTCTTAATTAGTGTTCAATCCTAAACGTGCGGAGAGCGCAAAAGTCTCACCTCAGTAGATGATATGTATGTACAGTCAAACTTCTCTATACCAATATTATTTTTATATTACAATATTTCATTATAAAAGTCAAGTTTTTCCAGAATTAAATTTCATGTTATGTTATAACTTATAATATATGTTTTCTATATAGTAGCAATTCGCTATAACATTCAAAAATATCTGGAACAGACGATGCTGTTATAGAGAAGTTTGATTATAATGGAGTATTCTTTATATGATCTTTAACCATCCTTACCCATCTTAAGCACATTAAGCTAGTGTTTGGACATAGATTTAGTTGAAACTTGAAAAAATAATTTTTTAAAAATAATTTTTGGAAGTTGAAATTATGTTTGGACATGCATTTTATTTTTAAAAAATTGAAGTTTTGTGAGTGGGAAAACAAGTTTCACCCAAAATTTACCCTAAACTAGATTTTGGGAACTTGAAAAATAATTTCAGAAATTTTTCTAAAATAGATCATTAATTTATGAACAAACAATGTTTTCAAAAAAATTTGAAAAAGCGGTGCCAAATGTATGGCCAAACGGGGCCTAAATATTCGGTATGGTAGATGCGGATGTCAACTAGGGTTTAAGTTATATACGCTGCTAATAGCATAAAGTGAATTTAACCGGTTGTTAATTAGCAAGTTATTTTCGAGTTTTGAAATGTGGCGTATATATGGTCAATTATTTATACACATTGTCATCTCTTACGATAGTTCATGCGTGTGATATTCCTATATGGACCATTCTATGGATGTAAGGTATATTTGATGAGAGTGAAACACTACTAGTTGATTATTTTCTGAAGATATTATTTTGAAGTGAACAAAAAATGTAATTAACATAGTCCAATATAATAGGTCTAACTTAAGATGAGTAATTAGGGACTGCAAAATATCTACTGCAACTTTTGTTCTGTTTCATTATAAATTTTATGGTCCCCTTTTTAAAGTGTGTAGTGCACGAATAAAATATCAAGTTGAGTGGTGGACACGAGAAGATGCATCTCTTCTGTTAATGGTTAAGAAGATGATATATGATAAGTTTTCTCTGCTTCTTATGGCTATTTCTTATTATTCTTTTTCTTTATAAATCACCGATAAGGTTCCTTTGGGATTAAGTGTAGCAAAAAAGAACGAAGGAGAAATGAAAAGAAAATGTTCCTTTTCTTAGCACCTTTGACTTACCCATTTATATGGCTAATCAACTTGTTAGTCTTTGACGCATATCGTGGTACGTCTTCTGCTCTACTCATATTCGTGCGGATTTAAGATTTTTAACGTATCAATTTTGTCAGAAAATTATACTGTGTAAATAGGTTAAATATTTTATTTTTATGGAGTATATATTATGTATTGATTTCCCTTCATTTTTTTATATGCTCACTTATTTATATTTTGACTCCCTTAAGAAAAATTTTGAATATATATATATATAGAGAGAGAGAGAGTTTGGAACCTTAAGATTAAAAGTCTGATAGGAATATTGACCTTCAAATCATGGATCTGCCGCCTCTGATTGCAAGCAGACATAATATCACTTTCGAAAAGTCCTACTCAAATCCAAGAAAAATATTCTATTTTTGGAGGGAGTGAATTTGTAAGATTCATATATGCAAGAAGTAAAGAACTGGAATCTGTCAATACACGAAGTTGAGTGATCGTTAAATATCTTTTGGGAGAGTGAACACTACAACATTATGCATCTATAGCTACGAAATATATCATAGCTAAATACGAAAATTTCCGTAGCTAAATGCTTTAGCTACAAAAAAATATTTCCGTAGTATTCGTAGCAAGAAGTAGCGTAATTAAAAGTTAGCTACAAACTTTAAATGGTCTATGGCTAAGGAGTAATACATATTGCTTCGAATTTTTTTTGTATTGTAGCTATACTAGTAAACTTTTTTGCCACGAACTATATAGTTGTAGCAAATAATCGTATTGTTTTGCCACGAAAAATAAACTCTGTAGCAATCTTTATACTATAGACACAAGGTGTACTAATGTGGCAAAAGGTTTAATTTGTTTGCCACAAAAATTTAATTTTTGTAGTTATTTTTATAGTTTAGTTTCGTGGCAATAGTACTTATATTTAGCTGCGAGTAAATTTTTTTATAGCTTGAACCTACACTTTTGCATGAAACACATAAATCCATAGCAAAAAAATTTCATTTGCTATAAAAAGTAAAAATGTATAGCCATATTATTGTTACGTGGCAATTATATAGTATATGTTTATTTAGCTACACATTCAACAATTCCATTGCTACAAATTAAAAAACTTTCCACAAACATTGTTAGCCACAAGAAATTTTAAGCTAAATATACAAATCTTTCAGATTCCAAAATAGGTTCCAAGTTTTTACATAATTGTCTATTCAAAATTTCAAAACATTTATAATATGTAATCCTCTATGAATCTGATTATATTAGCAATATTTTGCCTGAGGCCTCACAGTCTTCTTCTTTCTCTCTTGCCACTACTTGAACTCCACCTTGGTTTCATCAATATCGGTCTTAGCTTATCATTGCTGCTTTCTTGATTCCTCAAATTTGCCTACAATTTTGATAAAGCAAATTAACACTAGAAAACAAAAATAATTGATCATAAATGAACTTTTTAATAGGTCCTGAATGGTCAAATATTTTCTAGAGAAGTATTATAGATTA
>MU767495.1:13021-40572 GCA_026770625.1 Nicotiana glauca | reverse complement strand
AGTGTAACTAGATATAAAATTATGTTCTTATATTACATATTTAGACAAAAATATTTTAAAAAATATAACTTTATTAATTTCTCTATTGTTTACACCGAGATTTCATTGTCAAACGTCAATGCCAAAACTAGAAATCGATTTTGTTTTTGTTAAATTCCATAGCTATTTTTGATATTCTTTATTTTTATTTTAGTAGCACACTAAGTCTGTCACAATTCTGTGGGTCGGGGTGTTCATTAAAATCCGAAACACCTAACCAAACCAAACCGACCAAAAAAATCGATACCTTTTGGTTTGGTTTTGGTTTTGAATTTTAAAAATCGATCAAATTTGGTTTGGTTTTGGTTTTAATCAGAAAAAAATCAAACCGAACCGACTATAGGAGTAGCTATTTCAAATTTATTATTACACCTATATATATGTATATTGTTATACAAGTTTCAAAAAATTTATGGTAAATGTTAATAGTTTGCACTTTTAATATAGTTCTTTACCTTTACTTTCTATTTTGATTGGTAGTTTTCTTTTGTTTAGTGTAAGAACCCATTTCGTGTTAAAATAATATATTTTTAATTGAGTCCTTAAATTATTCATCATTATTTGATTCAATTATCATCAATATATATTGGTAAATAATAGATTTCTCAAAGGGAAATTGATTTGACAGTGTTACATTGAAAATGTAGTCGTCGGAATATGTGTTTGATAGTGTATGTCTTATATTTAAGAAAAAACCGACAAATAATCGAAAAAACCGACATAAACCGAATCGAGAAAAACCGATTTAATTAGTTTGGTTTGGTTCTAATATTTAAAAATCCGATTTACTTGGTTTGGTTTCTTTTTAGGGAAAATCCGATCCAAACTAAACCATGAACACCCCTATCTGTGGGTTGTGGAATATCATCCGTCACTAAAATTAGTTTTTAATTTTCTTTTTGTATGCTATATGTTCTTTGTGTGTATTTGTGACCTTTGGTCATTTGTCAAAATTAAAATGCACTAAAATTACCATAAAGTTCTTAATATACAAGTAATTATTTTGAAAATAAGGGCTTAGTATATAAAATTACTATAAATACTTATTTTAAATAATTAAGGATCACACATATAATAAATATCTTTACAAACTATCGTTGTCTTCACTCTATGTGTACTTATTGGTAAAATACCTTAAACCACCCCTAAATTTGGCTCAAATTATTAATATCCTTCCCGAACTATGTTCGGTCTTAATTACCCTTCTCAACTTGGCATTTTGAGAGACATTACCCCCCTAGACGCTGATGTGGAAAAAAGTATGGGTGCACTCGCATGCCACGTGGATTTTTCTGTATATGTGGTATTTTTTGATAAATAAAATATACTTTTACCATTTTATGAATATTGCTTTTTTAGATAATTTTTTTTTGAATGAATTTTATAATAAAACTTAGACAGAACTACATTATTTAGGCTAAATATTTTTATTTGGCCAAAAATAGTCAAGGCATCTAAATTACGGTGCTCTAAAAATATATTTTTTTACAAATGTTACCTAAAAATTATTAAAAATTACGGTGCTCTAAAAAGTTATATTTTTATAACTTTTTAGATGCCTTGACTATTTATTTGAATTGTATAAATCTTTATTTTTAGGTCAAAACAAAAAAAATATTAACTAAAACTTTATTATTTTTGGCCAAATAAAAATATTTAGCCTAAATAATGTAGTTATATATATCCAAGTTTTATTATAAATTGTATTCGAAAATTTTTTATCTAAAAAAGTAACATTCTTAAAACGGTAAAAATACATTTTATTTTTCAAAAAAATGCCACATATACAGAAAAATCCACGTGGCAGGCGAGTGCACCCACACTTTTTGTCACATCAGTGTCTAGGGGGTAATGTCTCTCAAAAGGCCAAGTGGAGGGGGGTAATTAAGACCAGGCATAGTTCGGGGGAGGATACTAATAATTTGAGCCAAGTTTAGGGGTGGTTTAAGGTATTTTGCCGCACTTATTTTAAAACTAGTGCTTAGATACACAATATAATTCTAAACACTTATTTTAAAAAATAAAGGACCAAACATACATAAATGCCTCTAAGACAACAGAAAATTGAATTATATATATATATATATATATAAAAACAAGTTGGAACACAATAATAAAGTATGAGCTTGATAAGCTCTAAAACTCAATTGATAAGCTTTGAGGTTATAAGTAAGTATGCAAATGATCTACTGTTGAATATTATTTTATGTACCTTAATCTTTGTTATTTAAGAATTAATTTACTTAACTTATATACAATTGCTAATTTTTTTCTATTTCGTCTAACTTTTATTTCAAAATCCAATTGTCATAAATTTTTTCTTTTTTGGATAAACTCTTGCAATGATTTCGTAATCAAAGAAAAAATATATATTGAAAAATGAGTTCTTATTACGAATAATTTATTATGGTTCAAAATAATATTATCGACATGGTAACTTCATGCGCATGACAAAAAGTATAACTAGCTATAGAAGTTTATTGTCTCTATGAATTTGTGGTATATCATTTTGTCATAATAAATAGTTGTAAATATTAATACAACTATTACCACGTTTTTTAATAACTTGAATAAAAAAAAATCTTTTGATTTAACATTTGTTGAAAACTATTCATTGTGACTAAAATATTACTACAGTAAATTCAAATGAGTGACAAAAATTTATATTTAGCTATGAATTTTATTATTAAAAAGATTGTAGTTGTTAAATCAGTAATTGCCACAAATTTTTTATAACTTGAAGCAAAAATATTTATTTAGCAATAATATTATATTTCAAGTAACTTTTTGTGGCTAAAAGATTAGTATTGCTACAATAACTTTACACACGTGGCAAAAACTTATTTTTAACTATAAAATTGGATTGCATCAATAAATTTGTAGCTATTAAGTCACTTATTGGCACATATTTTAATTACTTGAAGCAAAAAGATACATTTAGCTATAGCATTTTATTTCAAGTACTTTTTTGTGGCTATAAGGTTACTATTGCTACATTAACTTTAAACGCGTAGCAAAAACTAACTATTAGCTATAAAATTGGATTATATCGATAAATTTGTAGCTATTAAGTCACTTATTGCCACATATTTTAATAACTTGAAGCAAAAAGATCTATTTAGTTATAACATTTTGTTTCAAGAACTTTTTTGTGGCTATAAGGTTACTATTGCTATAGTAACTTTAAATGCGTGGCAAAAAATATACAATTAGCTACAAAGTTTTGTTGTAGCAATAAATTTGTAGCTATTTTGAATAATTATTGCTACGGCAGCTTGCAACTATAGCAAAAATAAAGAATTAGCAATGCCAATTTTAATTTTGTAGCTAATAAATTTTACGAAATTATAAATAACTATAAAATTTTACTTTTTGTAGCAATTGTAAGGTATTAGCCACGACTTTGAGAATTTGTAGCTATAGGTGAATAATGTTGTAGTGGAAGATAGCTGAGAAATTGTAGAGAAAGGGAAAACGACGGAAATGGGGCTGAGAAAATACAAAATATATTCTCTGTAGGTCGCTCCTTCTATAAGCGACCTCCGCATAGAAGGCAAGTCCTTCTTACTCTTTTTATAACTTCTTCTATTAATGATTGGAGTAAAAAATCATACTTTCTCTTTAATTAAAGTATAAATGCAATTAGTCAAATATCATAGCTAAAACTTCCCTCACATTCAATAGCTTGATCGTTCTCTTTTTTCCATTTGCAGCATCATATAAGCAATATTTTTTAAGGAGCAATATTAAAATAAAATAAAACTTTTTTGCGTATATCTCTTTAGTGGATCATAGTACTATCAGGAAACAAAATAAAATAAACTAATGTTTTGCGTTTCACTTATTTTCCTTGGTGCAACGGTAGAATTGCTCCTAAAGTGACAACAGCACTTTTTATACAAGGAATATGACCATATAAAAAATAAAATATTTTTCTGTACCTCATTCAAATGTATAATTGAGTATAAGTTTGCCAAAGGGATGTTAAATAAATATTTCTCAACCATATATTGATGTACAAGCTAGAGTAAAAGTTACACTCAAAAGACAAGGAAGCAGCTTCACTCACACAGATACTAAACTATAGGAATTATTTACTCAAATATCACAATGCCAAAAGAAGAAAAAAAAATGGCTATACACTCTTATTCACACGTTGAATACAGCATCAAGAAACTGAATGATGTCTTCTCCTCTGAAAAGGAAACCGACTTTCTGAATTTGCTTTTCCCTCTACTGTCTTTGAATCTTTTATGTGGAATATTGCATTGAGCTTACTCAATTTCTTGGTAAATGACTTGAATAACTTATTGGCAGGATGTGGTTTTACTAGCTCTTGTTTCATGGACACATGATCTTTTTCTAAATCTGTAAGCCTCATTCTCATTCTTGTTACCTCAAGCTTCAATTCTCTATTTTCTCTCCTTACTGATGCATAATTATCTCTCGGAGAAATGCATCCGCTTCCTACTCCACTGCCTGAACGATGGGGAAACTGACTGTTCATTGACCCAAAGAATAACTGGTTTTGTCCCCCATTCATTGCATTTCTCAGCCTGATTTGTTCAAAATACAGCACTTGAACTGCCATTTGTACAGGCAACCGCTCGTTTTGTGCAGCATGACTGCAGCCTTCTTGTGATAGTTTCTGGCAATCAATTGTTTTGCAGAGTTTATACCGTTCTGAGTCTTTAATGTTCGGATGAACCTGCGATAAAAATTTCATGTATCGTGTTCATTAAGCCTGCACAACTGTGGACATGTGTCATTTCATTCTTATAAAGGAACAACAAATTAATTCACATATCATCACTCAACTTTATCCATTATGACAGTAAAGAAAACAATTTTTTCACCAGTATAAGAGTAAAGTCGTATTAAAGCTTACCTTGAGGAAAATATCTACAGCTCGATACAGTCCATCATCAACTAGACGGGCATGGTCTGGAAGTAACTCCACCAGTGCTGTAAACTTTAATGGTGTTAGATTTGAATCTAGCGCGACTTCTGCAAGATAATTGTCCAATAATTTTGAAACCTTAAGAATTGAGCTTTGTTTGGGAGATCCAGGGCTGTCAAAGTCAAAAACCATTCCACATTCATCTCCTAGTTGGTTATCTTCTGCATCATCCTCATCCAAATTTAAGAAGATGGAAAATATCCTTAAGATTGAATCAGTGTCATATAGAGGCCTATGGTTGTTTCCATTCCCATTTCCAGGTATGAGAATATCCTCAAGAATCGCTTGATGTAGTTGTAGACCAATGCGCCTTTCTAGATTAGATCTACAAGAAGTAGATGCTGATGCTACTATTGCAGATTTTAACAAACTCGAAAGGAAGGCTATAGGGACTGTACTTTTCCTCGACGGTGTTGGTAGCAAGCTAACTATTGTTTCAACGGTGACCCTTTGTTTCTTTTGTAGATCCAAATCCAAGAAACTTCCTTTAACCAAACGAGGATCCTTAACGATGAGCCCCTGAAGAGAATTTTGGGCATAATTAATCAAGATTCTACTTATAATATCTTGTTTAAGACCCTTCATTTTAAATGCAGATAAAACCCTCTGAAACAATTCCAGGTTCAGCACAATTAATGATTTGCCCCACCAGTCCGACGCTGTCTCTATATCAAGGCTTTTAATAGGTTTGGATGGGAAATTATGCTCCAGTTTCAAAAAACCAGATGTTAGTTGCTCTTTACAAGCATTATTAGCAATAGCATTGATTAACCTACTTGTGAGTTTGACTTCTTCTGATATTGGTAGTAGTTTCTCACAGCTGTGAAGAACAGACACTGAGCTGGATATGTTTGAGAATACTGTGCCCTTTAAGAACACTTCGGTTCGTATTTCCAGGTTTTTATTGGAGATGTCTTCTGTCATTTCCAGGAAACTGGATGCACATTTTAGCATTGCAACATTTGATATGGTAATCTCAATGTTCACTCCATAACAGAACTTCGCAGCGAGTTCAAATGCTTCAGATCCACCTGGAAGACCAGGAAGATTCAGTCTTGACATCTTTGAATCTTTTGCCTCAAGCAGCAGCTTTCTTATCCTTCCACTTCGAGATACTAAAGGGAACTGCAAAAAGAGTCTATATGCATTATAAACGCGTCCAAGTGGTTTATTTTTCCTTCTTTTTTGTATCGATTTTCCTATTGAAGAAGGGTCAGACCACATGGGTCTATTGTACCCTGCATTTCTGCAAGAGGCTGTTTCCACGACTCGAACACATGACCTCTTGGTCACATGGCAGCAACTTTACCAGTTACGCCAAGGCTCCACTTTTACTACATCCAGACAGGACGGCAATTATGTGGATCGACAACTTATACAACTAAACTTATGATTGCCCTTTCCAAGCTACCTGTAGACTAACCATTTGTTGGCATGACTGTTGCTTTTGCTAGACTTTCATAGTTCAATAAGTTAATGAAGGGAATCAGTAGATCAAGAATA
This sequence comes from Nicotiana glauca, assembly GCA_026770625.1. Classification (NCBI taxonomy): domain Eukaryota; kingdom Viridiplantae; phylum Streptophyta; class Magnoliopsida; order Solanales; family Solanaceae; genus Nicotiana; species Nicotiana glauca. The sequence continues at coordinate 34,070 of MU767495.1, read as the reverse complement.
TAGGAGCAAAGCAAATTTTGGTACTACATTATTCATACCTTGTGAAGAGCAAAACTGGCAGCTCCGACTTCTATTGTGAGATCACTAGAAACATCAGATATTGGCCTGCCACAGTAAATTTGGTCAATATTAAAAAGCTGTTGAAGAGAAAAGTTGTACCTAAGAGAAATCATGATATAGCACAATATCGTCTTAACAACAACAACAACAACAACAAACCGAGTGTAATCCCATAAGTGGAGTCTGGAGAGTAGTGTGTACGCAGACCTTACCCCTACCTATATAAAGATAGAGAGGTTGCTTCTGATAGCACAATATCGTCTTAATAAGAAAAAAAAATGATAATCAACTTGTTCACTAGATGTACAAGTTACATGTCAAAAATAAAAGACTTGAATATTTGGAGTCGATATGAAAGTTATCTAGATACTAAATTGAAGCTTCAAACAACATATCCATAAGGTAGACAAGCTGAAAATTAAACTAAGCTACAATACCAGTAGTATTCTGCTTTAAGATCCAACTTAGTGAGTGGTATATCATCCTCTGGTTCATTCTTTGAAATCTATTGTATGTGATGGCAAGGTCTACCATAGTCTAACAGCTAATTATATGACTCATATGCACTTGCTTGGGGCCCTCGTAAGGTACAACGACAACAACCCAGGAAAATCTCACAAGTGGGGTCTGGGGAGGGTAGTATGTACGCAGACCTTACCCCTACCCCGAAGGAGTAGAGAGGCTGTTTCCGGAAGACCTTCGGCTCAAGATAATAAGAAAAACAAAAAGAAGAGAACATTAGTTTCACCACAGAGATCATAGGAACATAAAATGCAGAAGAAAAAATGCAAAACAAAAACGATGACTAGTAAATAGGTCCTGCACCGAAAAGAGAAAATAGTAAGACACGGCAATGCCCCTAGCTATTTCAGACAAAAACCCTACCAGACTAGGCTCACAACAGTACAAGGTAACGGAAGATGCAACTATCTCCTAGTCTACCACCGTAATACTCGACCTCCACCGTAGACAAGCTAAAAAATTAATGACCTAACTATAGCTGTCCACACCATATGCAGATTTTGGTCTATAGGTTCAACCAAACATTTTCGACACATAGCATAGATATACATATGTGAGTCATCACAATCATATACCAAAGCTGGAAAATTGTTCAAATTTTTTAAAAGTCAGGTCCTATCATATTACTGATCTAAATATGGTCGGTCATAACCCATAAGTTGTGGTCATCCATCTGGATGCTAAAATCTGTAAAGTGGTTTAATGCACCTTGTCACCTACTTAATGGCAGCCCGGTGCACTAAGCTTCCGCTATGCGAAGGGTCCAGGTAAGAGTCGGACTACAAGGGTCTATTATTCACAGTCTTACCCTGCATTTCTGCAAGACGTTGTTTCCACGGCTCGAACATGTACAGCAACTTTAATAGTTATGCCAAGGCTCCCCTTCGTCACCTACTTAATTAATTCGAATTTTTTAGTGGTTAAAAAATTTATTAATTTACACTGTTGCATAACCCTTTAACTAGTTCTAATTAGTGCAGTACTAATGAGAAATATCCAATTATGGTGAGAAGTAATTAAGTCATTAGGAGAAAGAAAAGAAATTAGTACCATTCAGTAAGATGACCTCTAGACTTCTTCACAGATATGTTAGTCTTCAATTCAGCAACTGTAACTACTCCCATCTTCTCAGCAAAACAAACAAAGCCTCACACTTGAGCTTCAGCCTGCAAATTCCACTATATTAAAATTAATACTAATATGTTTTGATCAATAGCTTTTCATAGTAACAGCACATCAAAGTCCTAAACTAAACTTAACTTTATTTGCTGGCATTTTATTTCTGGGTAAGTGCTTTTTGTGTCAAATATGGAAGAAAAAGGCAGAGAGATCTGGTCCTCTTGAGTAAGGAGAAAGTCTCATGAACTCATACAAAGCCATTACCATTAAAATTATACACTAAAGGTGTATTTTAATCATGATAGCGAGCAGATGCGGATCTAGAATTTCTATGCAACGGGGCACTATTATTTTTTTATCGCCCCTTAAAGGCTTTTTAGTATTCAGGGTGCCAGGCTATTTTTATAATCATTTTTAAGGTATATACACCTACATATATAAAATTTATGCCGAAGTCTATGGGGTCCGATGACCCCTCGACGGTACAAGTAGATTCGCCTCTGATTATTGGCAAGCCCTGCTTATTTTTCAGGTTGCTAAAGTTCATGATAGTATAAACACTTAACGTTAACTATAAATAAATGTCTAAAGTACATTTAATTAGTTAAGTCAAAGGGTATATTGTTCCTCTTAATGCTACTTTACGGTGGAAAAGTGATGGTTGTGACTTTTTTACGTGTTTTGGTTTTTTTATCAAAGATGTTGGACTTCATTTGTGACAAAACTCAAGACTATTTAGTAATGGGGCAAGAAAAGTTGTTAAATGTGAAATAAGTTTACAACAATGTCTTAGCCTCAAACAAGTTGGGGTCGACTTATGAGGATTCAATAGACATTTTTTATTTTATACTGACGGCTAGTCTATCACAACCATAGGCGAAGCTACGTAACCCTAAGGGTGGTCAACTGACCATCCTTCGTCGAAAAATTACACTGTATATACAGGTAAATTATTAGATTATAGTGGTATATAACATATATTGAACTGCTTTTATCGGACATTTTTTTTACTTCTTTCAAGTTTGAACACCCTAGATGAAATTCGTAGCTTCGCCACCAATCACAACCCTCCTCTTTTATACTGGTTTGGGATCGACAACGTAAGCAAGCTCGCACATGCAATGTTAAATGTGATACAGTACAAGTTTAGCTCAATTTACTTTCCCGATTTAATAGTCTTTGTTAAGTGAAAAAAACTTAGAATTTTTTTTTTCTTTATTTTTTTAACCTCTTCCAAATTAGAAGTATCTATAGTGTTTTCACACTTCCCCTCCAGCATGACTCGAATCCCGAAACTAACGGTCGTAGTTGGAGGTGCTTACCAACTTGTCAACTTAGAATTTAGAAGATGATGTTTCAGGTGACTAACTGGGCCATTGCTAGCATGCACGCGTAATTTTAATGAATGCAAACGTTGTTGTCCTTTGCTATGACATAATCGCCTTAGTGATTTACACAATCATGAGAAGTTTTAGTTTTTATCTTTGAACCACACAAACTCCTTTTTTGGCCACTAGATATAAGCGTAATTCTTTTTTATTTAATCATATCACTAATAAGGTGTAATTTTTTGTAAACAATAATCTTTATGACAAGTTTCACTTAGTAATTTATCGCAAGATACTAATAGTATATCATCTCAGGGGCAGATCTAGATTTCCGTGCCAGGGTTCAAATGAACCCAATACTTGCAAAGCAGAACCTAAATTTATGTATAAAAATGCATTAAAATTGAAACAAATTATGGGCATGAACCCATAACTTTAAATATACAATTAGTTCAATGCTATGAACGTTGACCGGCAAAATCCATAAAAGGGGAGAATGACACAGTTACCTATAAAAATAAAATTATTTACCCTTGTCTGTCCATTTATTTTTCTACCCATAAACTAATTACATTTCCTACCCATAGTAATTTTTGTGGGGAATTTTTTCTTTATTCTCCAATTATTTTTTTATTTCTATACTTTTTTCTTCTTTTTTTCTTTTTGTTTTCTTTTCTCCTTTTCTTTTTTCTCGTTTTCTTCTTATTTTTTTCTTTTTCCTTTTCTAATTTCATTTAACTTCTTTTTTTTATATTCTTTTTCTCTTCATAATCTAATTTTATTTACTATTTTTACTATTTTTTATTATTCTTTTTTTTATACTATTACTAAAGAAAAATCAACTTGTGTACCAATTAAATGTAGCTAATACAATCAAAAAATATCAACTAACATATGATACCAGTATAGTATATAGCTATACCAACATGGTAGAAAATTGTACGCAAAGAGTTAAAACAAATTCTGTTTTGAGTTTCAAAATAACCACAAACCCAATTTATGAGTTTCAAAGCTTCAAGGTCCTCCAATGGTAGATTAATATTTTGCAGAAGTCAGAAGTCTTGGAATTCAAGTCATAGAATAAATCAAAACGAAAAAAAGATTTGAATTTTCACTTTGCCCCTCACGCTGGGTAAAAACTTAAAGCAAATTAAAAGGGAAAAGGCAGGCGAATTTACAGGTAATAAGTATACTATTATGGTATATTGTATATTATTATAGTATACTGTTACAGTATATTGTATATTATTATAGTATACTATAACAATATTTTGTATTCTATAATAGTATATTGTTGCAATATAACTATATACTCCTATAGTAACTGTATATTGTAGCGGTATACTGTTAGGTAACTGTGTTTTTCTTCGATTATTACAATATACCGTTGCGGTATATTATAAACTATAATAGTATATTGTTGCGGTATAGTTGTATACTCCCACAACATATTGTGTATTGTAGCAGTATACTATTAGGTAGTTGTGTTCTTCTTCGATTTTCAGCTGAAAATTTCGATCTCAATCACCTCAAATCAGCTCTAAACGCTATCAAATTTCAGTATGACTTCCAGAAAGTATATGAACAATATTTAACAGCAACCACTTTGAATCAAACAAGAAATCTTCAAAATAAAATTTTTAAATTCAAGAGATTCAAGCCCAACAATGGTGAATGTTGCAATTAAAGTTGCGGTCATTGATCCTAACAAATCCACTTTCTGTCTCTTGACCTATTAATGCTCTGATCACTGCTCCTAATAAGGTGCCCACTGCAAAGAACCAAATTCATTCCTTATTAGCTTCAAATTAGAAAATAACTTTAAGAAATTTAAGCAAGCGGTTCCTCTAAAACATTCCAAATATTTGGAACACAATCACCAACAAAAAAAAAAACAGATATAATTGAGAGAGGGGAGCAAATATCTACATCATATTTTGAATAGAATGTGCAAATATGGCTTAAAGGGCCAAAAAATGTCCATTTTCAGATTTTTTTGTTTATACCCTAATTTTAAGTCATGGGACAAATTTAACAAGGACACGTAATAGTAAGCCATAAAATGGGATGCACAAATTGTGGCAATTCAAATTTAACCCACACAACATAAAGAGGAGCATACACAATCAAATTAAATTAATAAGAACGAAAAATGAAACTCACCTAGTGCGAAGAAAAGGTGAAGATTTCAGAGAAAACATTGCCAACGATTGTAAAGACGATTAGTCAGAAACAATCTTTGGTTGTTGCAACCAGCCAAAGAACTTGCAGCTAATGTTGCAACCAGAGCTGTTAGTTCTTTGGAAGGTGCAGGGGTGTTTGCTGTTGAGTTATTTTTGACAGAGGACGGTCAGGTTGTTAGTGGGAATAGAATAAAGACCGGGTAAATAGTTTGGGCCGCATGGGTAGAAAAAATAAATAATTTGGATCTAGGCGTTAAAGAGTAAATAATTTGGAATTAATGGATATAAAGTAAAATTTTGCCTAAAATTTAAAGTTTGGATCCGTGTCTACGTATGTATTATCTAGTGCATCATAGTATTGGAATGAAACATGGAGTGGTCCAACTCAGTATTGCTCCAACACAGAGAAGTGTTACGGGGGCGATGATTGAAATGACCCCAATTAAATGCCAAATTCTTATTTGTAGCTGGCAATGGCTGTTGTGGTTGCGTGGTTGGAATCATAATGGGATCTGCAAACAGTATAGATTTGAGGAATTGCATAGTGGCTCTTTTTCTTTTTCTGAAGCTATTACTTTGACAATAAAAATGTACTTACAGTTTGTTCAGGACCACATTGAAGGCTTTCTCCCAACAGGAAACAAAAAAAATTAATACTAAAGAAACAGTCGCTTTTTTATGAATACTTATATAATCTGCATATCTTTTACTATTGACACATCTCAAATGCTTTTCCTTAAAGTCTCAGGCACCACCAACACATCTCAAAACTAACCTATAATAACCACTCCCGTAACTTCTTTGTTTGACCGATCCTCAATCAATGGTAATCAAAGAATTTTAGTAATATATTGAAGGGTCTTTCGGAAACAAATTCTCTACTCCATTGAGGTAAGGATAAGGTCTACGTACGCACTATCCTCCCCAGACCCCACTTATGGAATTTTACTGGGTCGTTGTTGTTTATATTCATAGTCTTATAAAAAGTTAATTCCGTTTGCACCTAGAGCAACACTACTACTTCAAACTCCAAGTATATTTTCCGCACAACTGATGATGTCCTTGTTGTTCGCATGGAAAATTTCCATTCTTGCACTTAAAAATGAGTAAAACTCGCATATTGTTTTGCTCAAAAGTTAATAATGTACTTTGTAAGCTAGGAATCAATCAAAAAATGTGAAAAGAGTAAATCATAATCAAATATAATAACCCTAGAGATGAAAAAGTGAAGTTATTGTTGTAGATCTACTATTGTGAGATGATAATGTGAACTCAAGAGAAGATGGTTGTTAGAGATAGAGGTAGAGAGAGAATAGGTTAAAATGAGGGAGTTGTATTATTCGAGAATAACCCTGATGCCCCTTTACAATGGGAAGGCCCCCTTTATATAATAAGAGACCTTCTTTAAAATAATTACAAAAGTAAAAAATGTAATTGACGTCCTCCTAACGAGGGCGCCAGGTCTTAACCGGCGTCGCCTTCGTCCTTACGTCTAAGTCGTACCCTTACTTTAACAGGCGTATGCTTCACTGGGCGTACCCTTCGGAGTAGAGACGTTGAGGGCCAAATTTGACCCCATACAGTTAGTCCCTCCGCTCGTTGGAGGCGTATCCAATAGACGTCTTCAATGGTCGGACATACAGACCTCGCCTTTGGAAAATTTGTACTTACTATGGGGGCAGTGACGTGAATGAGGTAAAATGTATGGCGTTGTCGAGCTGCTGACGCGTGGCTCACTTTTCGAAATGACGTCATCTCCCGTATGCATCATGATTATACTTGCTCCCGAGGCAGTTCAGGGGATGACGTGATGTTTTCCTGTGCTCGTTTTGAATCATGCCCCTTTGATTTCCGTGCATCCTAGCCCTATAAATAGAAGGGAGGTTCAATTTGTTTTATCTTTCGAACCTTTGAACTTCTTCTGCTTCCTTTTTCATCTTTCTTTCTAACAACCGCTATTTCGTGTGAGACTTTTCCGTTTCTTTTGAAACCACACTTCTTATCGTTAGAGCCTTGCTTCTTTATAGAAAATACCATGATGAAACGTGGACAGAGCAGTAAAAAGGCCAAAGATAATGCCCCATCTAGGGTTTCGCCATCTTCCGGTGGTGAAGGGGAAAAGGCGGAGAAGGCCCTTGTTCCTCTTAGTATAGACAACGTCCTCCCGAAAGAGATACATATTCGCAGGGATTTCCCGACTAATAGCCCGGCCCTTCCCTGAGAACACAGCGAGTTATTGCAATCTCACTTAGATGATCTTCGAGAGACGCACCACATTCCGGACCACGTAGAAATGGTGCTGGCCGGGACGGACTATGCCAATGTGCACCGGCCTGGGTACTGTACGTTCTATGAATACCCGTTCCTGATTGGTTACAATCTTCCAATCTACCCCCTAATGGAGGAACTTTGTCGTTTTTACAATATGTGCCCGGCTCAGCTCACTCCTTATACCTTGAAGGTGTGTCGCATTATGACTACCTATGCGGCCAGGGCTGAATGCAGCGTTTCGGTCCACCACCTTTTACAGTTGTTCAGCGTTGGTTACCTGAGAGGTACCATGCTACAGCTGAAAATCCGTGGCACAAGAGGCTTGGTCGTTAAAGCCGACGACAAGACTAACCGCCGTTTTTGGCGTAAATACTTCTACATCAGGACGGAGCACCTGGTGTCGAATCCCGAAGAATTCCCGAAAAGTTGGAACCCAGAACGTAAGTACTTTTACTCGTAGAATTCAGGGCTGCTTGCGATTTTAACCATACGGCCATTGTGATTTCTTTTCTTTTTCCTCCTTTTTTTCTTGTAGCGAGGGCTTCTCCACCTCGGTTCATTGAAGATATTAGGTCGTGGGTGGAGAGAATAATCCCGTATGCGGAGGAATATCGCACATGGTCTGCGTTTCTTGAACGATAGGGCCCTCCAGGTAACTCTTGGGCTATGGTTTGGAGGTTTCCTTAGGTCTTGTTACCTGACTTATTCGTGTTGGCAGGTAGGAGCGCTCCTAGGAAGAAGAAGAAGAGCGTCGTTACCCCGCCTGGGGCGGAGGCTGACCTTGTGGCTCGCCCAGTGATGGCGCTCCGGAGGCTCCTCAACCTGAGGTTGCACCTGTGGCGGCGTCCACAAGTGAAGCGACTCCCTCACTGCCATCCCCACGGCATGTGGAGGAGACTTCCGAGGGCGAGGAGCCGCCAGAAAGGAAAAGACGCCGGTTGATGACTGGCAAGGGAATAGCCACAGCAAATGAGAGGGTGAGCGAGCCTCGTTGGGAATCAAGGCCAGTTTTTATGGTCGACGCCATCCGTTCTGGGAGGTCAGCCCCCCAAAGGAGGGCAGTTCCTGACGCTACACCAGCACGCATTCCTAAGAGTGGTTCGTCGGCTGCCGCTGAAGAAACGGGCGATGGAGATAGGGCGGACCCTGAGGTCGCCCCCGCGGATGCAGATGCAGATACGAGAGGTTCGGCCCACGTAGGGATGATAGCGGGTAGATCTAACCGCCGAATTCTGATCCCAAGTGGGTATAACCTGTTGCAGCACAGTGAGCAGGCCGCCTCGGATATGACCCTGTTATGTGCGGCCGCTGAGCGTGAAACGTTAAAAGGTGTTAGCGACAAGGAATTATCCCGGAGGGTTGCTGGCGCGGCCTTGCAGGTATATTTCGATTTTCTTCACATATCGTAAAGTATACTTTGATGCATATTGACTTGTTTTTCCTCCTTTTCCTCTTCTTTAGACCCTCATCTTTGAGGTAGAGAAGGGGCGGCGAACGCAAAGGAAGGCCATCACTTTTAACAAGGTGGTGAAAAAGTACCGGCGGTGCCGTGCTAAGAATCAAGCGCTGGCGGACCTACTCAAGCAGGACCCGGAATTTCGGGTTTTCCGCGATGGTTTGGAGCAGTCAGAGGCCCAGCTGAAGCGAAGGGTGGACGAGCTGGAGCAAGTTGATGACCAGCTGATGCCCGCTTTGGCTAGGAATATTGAACTGGAGACTCTTCTCCAGTCAAAGGAAAGAGGAGCTGGAGGTCGGCCGTGGGGTAGCGGCGGAAGCCGCGGTCGTTACCCTGACCGCCGAGCTCGATGCCAATGCGGCTGAGGTCGAGGCCCTTAAGCAGACAGTTGTGCCCATGTCTGATGAGGATGCGCATGGCGAGCGGGAGATGTGTGTGTACGTTGAAGCCAAGCTGGTCGTGTTTGAGGAGCTCTTAGCTGCGGGCCGAGCTACTGAGGCGGAGGTTCAGGATCAACGGCGTATAGTTCAGGTCGCCTGTGAGGCCTGCGGGTATAGTTCCGATTCCCCAGACCGGGCAGGCTATAATTCTGAAGATGTTAACCGTCTAGGTTCTGGGTCCTGGATTTCTGCAACTTATCAGGCCGGGGGCAGCAATGAGCGAGATAGCGGACTGGTGGGGGCGGTGCACGGAGAGGCGGACCTCCTTAGGAATTGTATCTATTTTGTTCTGCTGTATTTGGAGATGTAAATGGTTCCTTTTGTATATGTATTTTTTGATGATAATGGAAGTTATACTTTTGTTGTTACTCTTTACCCGAGTTGTACTCTTTTATTTTTGGTATCTCATTTTCGAAGAGTGGATGTTCGCTTGTTTGTAAGGTTCTAAGTGTGCTTCTCGAATGTTGCTTGTGTTATCCACCGATGGGAGGCGGCTTCGATGCCAAATAGTGGCGGCTTTAGTTAATAGTGGCGTTGCTTCGTCTGCTACTTTACGTGCCTTGCACCGCAATCGAACAGGATTGGAGATCGTTGACGACGGCGACCTTAGCCATAATATCGTCGATGGCCTTAGCTATGTATGTAACTTTGACTGTCGTCGGGTTACTCGTTTGTCGTAGTCGAGCTGGGTTGACTTATAGACGACGGTGGCCTTAGCCATTTGCACGTTGGAGATGGATTTGGCCATATACGTGACTTCGACTGTCGTCGAGTTACTTCATTTGTCGTAGTCAAGCTGGGTCGACTTATCGACGATGATGGCTTTAGCCATTTGCATGTTGGAGATGGCTTTGGACATATACGTGACTTTGACTGTCGTCGAGTCACTTCGTTTGTCGTAGTCGAGCTGGGTCGACTTATCGACGACGGTGGCCTTAGCCATTTGCACGTTGGAGATGGCTTTGGCCATATACGTGACTTCGACTATCGTCGAGTTACTTCGTTTGTCGTAGTTGAGCTGGGTTGACTTATCGACGATGGTGGCCTTAGCCATTTGCACGTTGGAGATGGCTTTGGCCATATACGTGACTTCGACTGTCGTCGAGTTACTTCGTTTGTCGTAGTCGAGCTGGTTCGACTTATCGATGACGGTGGCCTTAGCCATTTGCACGTTGGAGATGGCTTTGGCCATATACGTGACTTCGACTGTCGTCGAGTTACTTCGTTTGTCGTAGTTGAGCTGGGTCGACTTATCGACGACGGTGTCCTTAGCCATTTACACGTTGGAGATGGCTTTGGCCATATACGTGACTTCGACTATCGTCGAGTTACTTCGTTTGTCGTAGTCGAGCTGGGTCGACTTATCAACGACGGTGGCCTTAGTCATTTGCACGTTGGAGATGGCTTTGGCCATATACGTGACTTCGACTGTCATCGAGTTACTTCGTTTGTCGTAGTCGAGATGGGTCGACTTATCGACGACGGTGGCCTTAGCCATTTGCACGTTGGAGATGGCTTTGGCCATATACATGACTTCGACTGTCATCGAGTTACTTCGTTTGTCGTAGTCGAGCTGGGTCGACTTATTGACGACGGTGGCCTTAGCCATTTGCACGTTGGTGATGGCTTTAGCCATTCATACATTTGAGATGGCCGTAGCCGTTTATACATTGGAGATGGTCGTGGCCGTTCATATATTGGAGATGGCCATAGTTGTTCATATATTGGAGATGGTCGTGGCCGTTCATATATTGGATATGGTTGTGGCCATTCATATATTGGAGATGGCCATAGCCGTTCATATATTGGAGATGGCTGTGGCCGTTCATACATTGGAGATGGCCATGGCCGTTCATATATTGGAGATGGCCGTAGCCGTTCGTACATTGGAGATGGCCGTAGCCGTTCGTACATTTGAGATGGTCGTAGCCGTTTGTACATTGGAGATGGCCATAGTCGTTCATATATTGGAGATGGTCGTGGCTGTTCATACATTGGAGATGGTCATAGTCGTTCATATATTAGAGATGGCCATAGTTGTTCATATATTGGAGATGGTCGTGGCCGTTCATACATTGGAGATGGACGTGGCCGTTCATATATTGGAGATCATGCTAGTCAGTCCCTTTGTTATGCCAGCCAGGAGAGCTGATGGAGTGGCTAGTATGATAAACACGTTCCGCAAATATCTCCGGGTGTCCCCTCTATCGCCTCGTTAAAAACCTTCCCGAGAAAACTCAATTGGGACAAAACTCGGGTAAGGGAAAAAGAGTGCGACTCGGGAGACGCCTTTTAGAAATGGAAATACTTGAGGTGGGATACATTCCAATTGTTTTGGAGAGTTCTTCCTTCCATTGTTTCTAGTTGAAATGCTCCTTTACCTGCTGCTGCTGTAATCTTGTAGGGTCCGTCCCAATTGGTGCCCATTTTTCCTTCGCTTGGGTCTTTTGATGACAATGTTTTGGCCTTGAGGACGTAATCTCCCACTTTGAGTGATCTTACTTTGGTTCTTTTGTTGTAGTACCTTTCGACCTGTTGTTTCTGGGCCACCATTCTTATGTGGTCCATTTCCCTTCTTTTCTCGGCCTCGTCGAGGTCTTGAAGCCTGTTTGCGTCGTTCTCTGTTCCGCTGGTATGCGAATATCTCAGGCTAGGTTCGCCGATTTTGACTGGTATAACTGCGTCGATTCCGTAGACCAACGAATATGGTGTTTCTCCTATACAGGATTTTGGTGTGGTTCGGTGCGCCCACAATACTTCCGGTAGTAGCTCGGGCCATAGCCCTTTGGCTTCTTCGAGTTTCTTTTTCAGTATGTTCAGTATTGCTTTGTTGGAAGAATCAGCTTGGCCGTTGGCGGCGGGTGGTATGGCGTGGAGAGTATTCGCTTAATGTGCCACTTGTCGAAGAACTCTGTTGTCTTTTGACCGAAAAATTGTCGTCCGTTGTCACAGCTAATTTCTTTGGGGATGCCGAAACGGCAGATGATATTCTTCCATATGAAGGCAATGACTTCCTGTTCGCGTATTTGGGCGTACGCACCTGCTTCCACCCACTTGGAGAAGTAGTCAGTTAAAACTAATAGAAATCATACCTTTCCTCGTCCCGCTGGTAGGGGACCAACTATGTCCATTCCCCATTTGATTAAAGGCCATGGGGAAGTAACTGAGTGGAGAGGCTCTTCTGGTTGGTGTATCATGGGGGCGTATTTTTGAAATTGCTCGCATTGGCGAACGTATTCCGCTGCTTCCTTCTTCATGGTGGGCCAATAATAACCGGCTCGTATTATGCAGCGTACGAAGGCGCGGTTGCCTGTATGGGCGCTGCATTGACCCTCGTGTACCTCTTCTAGTACTGGTCTCGTTTGGTGCGGCCCTAGGCACTTGGCTAAGGGTCCGCCAAACGTCCTTTTGTAGAGCTCGCGGTTTATCAGGCAATACCTGGCGGCCTGTACGCGGAGCTTCTTCGCTTCTTTTTTGTCGAGTGGGAGTGTGCCATCCTGCAGATAGGATACAAACTGGATGCGCCAGTCCCAAGTCAAATTTAAGGAAAATACCTCAGTGTGATCGATGGCTGAATGGAGGAGGGTGACCAAACTTTCTCTGCCAAAGTTTTTAGTGGCTGCGGCCAATTTTTCTAGGCCGTCTGCTTCGACGTTCCGCCCCCTTGGAATTTGTTCGAAGCGACATTCGTCGAGCTCAGCCATTAGTCTGCGGATCTCTGACCGGTATTTCTGCAATCTCTGCTTCTTGATTTGGTAAGTCCCAGTGACCTGGTTCACTACGAGTTGGGAGTCGCAGTGGAGGACGAGTCTTCGAGCCCCGTATTTGATGGCTAGTTTTATACCTGCAATAACGGCCTCGTACTCGGCCTCGTTGTTAGTCATTTCGGGGCACCGCACGGACTGGCGAATTATTTCGCCCATAGGGACCTCAAGAACGAGTCCCAGTCCTGATCCCGAGGCATTATCGGCGTCGTTGGTGTACAGAGTCCATAAGTAAGTATTGGAGGGGGTACGAGGTGCCTCCAGTTCCGCCTCTGGCAGTATTTCTGCGCTGAAATCGGCTATAAAATCGGCAAGTACTTGCGACTTAATGGCGGTTCTCGAGTGATACGAGATGTCGTGCTCGCTGAACTCTATAGCCCATCTGGCGAGTCTGCCCGATAATTCGAGCTTGTGTAGGACGCTTCTCAGTGGGAAGGTCGTCACTACTTTTATGGGGTGGCATTGAAAGCAGGGTCGGAGCTTTCGTGAAGCTACGACCAATGCCAGGGCTAATTTTTCAAGGTGCGAATACCGTGTTTCGGCGTCAATTAAGGTTTTGCTAATATAGTAAATAGGAGGTTGCGTACCTTCATTTTTGCGGACCAGGACTACGCTGACGGCGACCTCAGAGACGGCTAGATATACCAGCAGGGGATCGCCCGGGCTTGCTTTTGCTAGTAGTGGTGGCGAAGATAGATACGCCTTCAATTTTCTCAAGGCTTTGACGCATTCTTCGTTCCAATGCAATCCGTTGTCTTTTTTCAACACATTGAAAAATTTATGGCACCTGTCGGAGGACCGTGAGATGAATCTGGATAGGGTGGCTATTCGCCCCGTCAACTTTTGTACCTGTTTTTTGCTGCTCAGAACCTCAGGTATTGCATCTATCGCTTTAATTTGTTCCGGGTTGACCTCGATGCCTCGTTGGGACACGAGAAACCCCAAAAAATTTCCCAAGGCTACGCCGAAGGAGCATTTCTCGGGGTTCAGATTCATCCCATACCGCCTTAGTATTTCGAAGGCCTCCGTCAGGTGGTTGACGTGGTCTTCTCTCTTCGCCGATTTTACCAGCATATCATCGATATAGACCTCCATGGTCCTACCGAGCTGTTCCTTGAACATTCTGGTGACCAATCTCTGGTACGTAGCTCCTGCATTTTTGAGCACGAAAGGCATAACCTTGTAGCAGTATGTCCCTTGGTGGGTGATGAAAGTTGTTTTCTCCTGGTCTTCCTCGGCCATCATGATTTGGTTGTAGCCCAAGTAGGCGTCTAAAAAGCTCAGAAATTAATGTCCCGCGGTGGCGTTGATCAACTGGTCGATATGGGGCAGTGGGAATGAATCCTTCGGACATGCCTTGTTCAGATCAGTGAAATCCACACACATTCTCCATCTCCCGTTTTTCTTTTTGACCATGACGACATTGGCAACCCACTGGGGATATTTCGATTCTCTGATAGAACCGTTGGCCAGTAGTTTGTCTACCTCCTCGCTAACCGCCTCATTGATGGCGACGTTGAATTTCCTTCTCATCTGCCGCACGGGCGGATGTAGTGGGTCAACGTTCAGCTTGTGGGTGGCGACGTCTCGCGGAATTCCTGGCATATCTACATGAGAGAAAGCAAATAGGTCTGCATGGTTAGTTAGGAATTCACGATACTTACTTGGGTCGATGAGGCCATGCCCGATGTAGGCTTTCTTCGCAGGGTCGGTGTCGTCCAATTGGACTGGGTCGAGATCTTCGACCGTTACTTTACAAGCTTCCATGACGTCGGGCTCTCTAATGGCGTCCGTTATCGGGTCGACATTAGTCCCTGACACGGCAAATTGCTATGCCTCCGCACTCGCCCCCTTCAGTTGTTGGGTGTGGGCGTAATCTTGAGCTATTTTGTAGCATTCCTGCGTTGTGCGTGGCTCGCCCCTAATGTTGAACACTCCCTATGGGGTAGGGAACTTGATCACTTGGTAAAGGCTTGAAGGGACCGCTCGCATGGCATGTATCCACGAGCGTCCTATGATGACGTTGTACGCCGTTTCTTGGTTCATCACGTGGAAAGTTGTTTCCAGCGTGACTCCTCCCGCTAAGACGGGCAGTGTTATTTTTTCGGATGTCCGTTCCACTGCATTGTTGAAACAAGTTAGTGTTATGCAGCGCGGTATTACCCTATCCTCAAGCCCCATTTGTGCGAGGACCCTTGGGTGGATAATACAGGCGCCGCTTCCATCGTCGATCATGACCCTTTTAACATCCGTATCAGCGATACGTAAAGTAAAAACTAAAGCATCATAACGAGGGAAAGACAAACCATCGGCATCAGACTTATCGAAGGTGATACTATTTTCGAAGTCGTAATACCGTTCATGGGCGATGGTCTGCTTCAGTCTGTGTGTGCTGGCGAATTTGACATGATTGATTGCTGAGACGTCGCCGCCTCCGACTATCATGTTTATCGTGCGCGTTGGGGAAGGTGGCTTTGGCGGCCCGCGGGGTTGTTCCCGTCCGCGTGCAAAGTTGATTTTCCCTTTGTCGCTGAGTAATTCCCTCAGGTATCCCTGGTTCAGCATCCTGACCACTTCCTGCCGTAGGCCTATGCAGTCTTCGGTTTTGTGTCCCCGCTCCTGATGAAACTCACATAGAATGTTTGATTTCCTCGTGGCGGAGTCTGATTTCATCTTCTGCGGCCACTGCACCTTGGTGCCCAGCTTCTCCAGTGCGTACACTATTTCTGAAGGAGACACACAAAAGTTATGGGCAGATAATAAGGGGGGCGTACCTTTTTTGTTTCGGAATGGGGCGACGTATCGCTGTAACGCGTCCGTATGTCTTGGTGGCAGATGAGAGGATCTGGTGTATAGCTGATGTCGGTCTCTGTTGGAGCGTGGGAGTTGTTCTCGCCGTCCTTCATTGCGTCGATCTCTTCTTATTTATGAGTGTATCGCTATTAGCCGTTGGGTCGTCCCATTAAGATCATCCTCGTCCGCTCGTACCTCGGCGCAATAGGCGTTGTCGATCTCCTCCCATGTGGTAGGGGATATTTCATGAGGCGGCTCAGCAGCTTCTTGGTCGCCCTGGAACCGTTCCTGCTTAGCCCGTTTTGGAAAGCGGCGACTGTCATACCTTCCGATTCGTTTGGCAGACTCATCCTTACCCTATTAAACCTGGCTAGGGAGTCCCTGAGCCCTTCTCCTGTGGTTTGCCTGATGGCGAAGATGTCGTTGACCCTCGCTTCCGCTTTCTTCGCACCCGCGTGGGCGGTGACGAACTTATCTGCCATTTCTTCGAATGTTGATATCGCCTTGGCTGGTAACTGGGAGTACCATGTCAAGGCCCCTCCTGTCAACATCTTGCCAAACTTTTTCAGCAGTACTGACAGTACCTATTCTTTTGATAGATCGTTGCCCTTCACAGCAGTGACGTAGTGGATCAGGTGATCCTCGGGATCTATGGTTCTGTCGTACACCCTCAGTAGGGAGGCATCTTGAAGGTCTTTGGCATAGAGTAAGGAGCAGCTTCTTTAGTGTATGGTTGTTCGTACCTTCATTTGGTCGCGGAGTGCCTTGTTTTCATTTTCCATTTCTTCCATCTTCTTGAGGATGGTTGTTAGCGTACCATCGTTGGTCTGTGCCTCGATGGGTTGGTCATTTACTCGTGTAACCTCTGGTTCGCCCATGGCAGCGGTGGTGCTTATTGTTGGTACACACCTGATATTGTTTTGCGGTGATTTCTCAACCAAGCCACTTAGGGTGTTTGTTAGCCACTCTTCTAGTAGCTTTTTAACCATCAAGGGCGTTTATTTAGCAGCAGACGTGGAAGCTCCTTTTTCGTTCAAGATCGTCAGATCTTCGGATGGGGGAAATGAGATCTTTGCACCAGGTGTGATGCTGGGGGTTGCATTCGGGATGCCATCATCACTAGCCTCGTTGAGAGGACCGAGGAGATTGGTTGTGATACCCGCTATAGCTTTCGATCTTGTATTATTTTCGGCCATCTTTTGTTTTCGTGTGGTGTAGAGAAAAGTAGTTGGTTGATCTCTAGGTGGATACTATGATTTTGATTCTCGAAATCCCCACAGATAGCGCCAAATTGTTTTGCTCAAAAGTTAATAATGTACTTTGTAAGCTAGAAAACAATCAAAAAATGTGAAAAGGGTAAATCGTAATCAAATATAATAACTCTTGAGATGAAAGAGTGAAGTTATTGTTGTAGATCTACTATTGTGAGATGATAACATGAACTCAAGAGAAGATGATTGTTAGAGATAGAGGTAGAGAGAGAATAGGTTAAAATGAGGGAGTTGTATTATTCGAGAATAACCCTGATGCCCCTTTACAATGGGAAGGTCCCCTTTGTATAATAAGAGACCTTTAAAATAATTACAAAAGTACAAAACGTAGTTGACGTCCTCCTAACGAGGGCGCCAGGTCTTAACCGGCGTCACCTTCGTCCTTACGTCTAAGTCGTACCCTTACTTTAACAGGCTTATGCTTCACGGGGCGTACCCTTCGGAGTAGAGACGTTGAGGGCCAAATTTGACCCATACACATATTATAGTGAAAGATTTTACAAAATATCTCTTTTGTTCTTGTTCTTGCATTGAGGGGTTGGTACGATTTTGGACCTTATGATGAACAGCAAGAGCAGCCAAAAGGGATCTGAAACTATATTTTTGACATGAAAAGGTCCAGATGATTGGACCCACGAAAAAGGCTTGTTGCTGCAATGATGTGTACACAAAAGATGAAACCCCACAAACATAAAATTTGTAACAAATTCAAAAGAAACAACTCGATAATGCTCTTTATTTTTCGTTTCCTTTTATTTTCGTCTCTTTTGTTCGTGTGAGATTCCTAAAGTGACTGACGCCACACAAAAAGAAATTGGCACATTTTCGATCGGAAAAATATCAATCAAGATAAAAGAAAAGTAAGAATTGATCGATAGAATAACGAGAGTTGCTATACATTTCACAAAATAGCCAGCAACAATAAGGTAGAGGAAAGTGGGGAAACTCCGTTTGTTTCATTTTGCATGACACTCGATGCTTTTTTAGTTGCTCCAAGAAAGACCAACAACTTTTAAATAACTGGAAACTATTTATCATTAAACAACTTGTTTTATCTTTAATGACATGCTTTTTTAGTCATAGAAATGTCATGGCATATCTAAGACCACAATTTAAAACTGTAGGTGGCAGTACCAAAAATCTTTCTTAAAGTTTATACCTACCTGGCATGTTGAACAAATGAAAAACAAATCTCAAAATTATTTCTAAGTTACGGCCATAAGATATGGGAAAACTTATGGAAACGCCTTACGATGAAGTGAATAGCTCTTTTTATTTGAAATTTATTCTTCAAAAAGGAAACTGGGGTGGCCATGAACAGGTTAAGATATTATGTCCACATTAAACAATTTAGTATCCAGGGAAAGTAGTGCACGTCTAGAAACACCAAAGCATAGAATTTACAAAAAGATGCGGCATTTAAATGACATGACAATCAGGAACATCAGGAAATAATAGTGCACGGCTGAAATATATACTGCAAGGAATTCAAGTGCCACCAACTTCTGAAAAAAGTTGGTGATAATATTCTAACTGCACAAGTTGCCTACTCAGGCAAGGTCAAAAAAATTCTCTGCTATTGTCCTTAGCTAATAATTAAAACCCAGCTGTACTCACACTTCAATTGTGCCAAGCGCATTCAATATCACCCAGGTATCAGCTTGTTGCTTCAGGCCAAGTACTTGAACAAGTTTGGGTTCTCTTTGTCCCTTTCCAAGTAGTCCCGAGTGATAAGATCTTCAATCCGCTTTTTGATTGCTTTGAAATCAGGCTACACACAAGTTTTATAATTTTAGGACAATAGAAAATTCAACAGTTAGAATACACAAACAAACATCTCTCTCCAACTAGAGCCCATAACTATATTTCAGTATAAAACTATTTGGGAGGCAGAAAAGACACTTGCAAAGAGAATATGATAAGATGCTGGCAATCTTGGGTTACAAATTTGACACCTCGAAGGACAGAATTACCAGCACTCCACATATCCTACTATATACCTCATAGTTTTGAGGTGGTCAAACATGCCCGGCACTAAAGAAAATATACACATATACAACAAACTAGAGGTCATGGAAAGAGTGACATTTCCAGTATTTCCCTCGCAGACATCCTTCTGAGACAACTTGGGGATTGTGGGGGAGTTTTGTGGGGGGAGTTTTGGGTGGGGGGTTTATATGCTCACTTTCCCTCAAAAAGGTCACTCCATTTTGGACTGAAATAACCCTCGTTTGATTTAACATTTTGATGAAGAGAGTTTTTAAATAAAGAAGGATAGCAGATCACAGAGAAGTCAACATCTTCCTGTTGCCCCTCGGTCATATTAGTAGGTAAGAAACGGAAAATAACAGGAAAAGAAAGGTACAGAAAGAAAGAAATCTAATAAAGAAACTGAAAGATTTCACTCTCGCAGCCTATATTAGATGGCTAGTCGAGCAACAGGCTCACTATAATGCAACCTTCAAAACTCAATCATGCACCATAAATGCAAAACTAAGGGCAAATTGTACTTAATGCTTCTTTCCTGATTTTTTTTTTTTGAATAGTCAGAACTAGGAGCAGACAACAAGTGGCAACAGTTGGGGATATTCTATCAGCAAACCGATCCCTAGGACATCGATAACTTATTAAAACAAAATGAAAACGCAATTAGATAGCAAGCAAGAAAAATGGAATGTCCAATGTGGAGCAACAGCCGTCCATTTTCAAATTGAAGGTCATGGTCACCATTTAGGCAGGCCAAATTATGTTGCTTTCCTAAATGGAATACCTAACCTGAGGAAATCCAAAAGATAAAGAAGTGGCATACCTTAAACATGCGGCTCAATTGCTCAACACACTCGGACACAAGCTGTGAATGGGGAAGCACCTTCCGACTCTTCATTATGCGCACAATACAAGCATCAATTGCATAACGTCTGTCCTTGTCAACATCCTCGACAACTTTTTTCCTTTCATCTACAGGAGGCAAAGGGATCTGGATGGTACAAATAAGTCATTGAGAAAAAGTGTCCTGGGTGCACATATAGGGGAAGCATCATAGCAAAATATAAGTAGCTGTAAACAGTATCTATACCCTAATCCTCCTCATTCTGTCAGTAAACTTGGAGTTGAATTCAAAATGATCTGTTGACGAAACAGTTCTACTGGTAGGCTCTTTAGTCAGAATTTTATACTTGGCACATGACAGGGATTGAAGCAATCTGACTAAGTCATCGTCTGCCAAATTTAACTGACTTTTGATATCTGAGTAACTCAATCTATCCGAAGCGTTAAACAGTAATAGAGCAGCAGCCTGAAAACAAGAACATTAATCAATAACAATATTTGGTATCTGACAGGGGTGCTGCAGCCGAAAAATTTCACAAACTGATTACCTGGTAAGTTCCCACAATCAGTTCAATAGTTTTTGGTTCAAACTTGCCATTGATATTACATGTGCCCAATGAATAAATCCAAGTCAATTTCCTGTGTTTTGTTTTTGTCTGATAAAATTCCTTGAAGACTTCTACACACTTCACCTGAGGTACCAACAGCAAAGAGTAAATCATACGTAACAACAAACCAGGAAAAATCAAATCAGCAGCAGCAATTGAATTATTATAGATCTCGAGAGAAGCAGATCTCACCATTTCCACAGGGAGGCTCAGATCAGAAGATTTATAACTAGGCCAAAAGCCAGTTGTAAGAACTGTGACAGTCAAATCTATTCCAGGATTAGCTGCCGAGTTGTTGCTGAGATATTCCTGAAAGTGGTTCTGATTTTCCTTCGCTAACGTCAAGTCTGTCACCTGTTTTGTTAATTTCAAACCATAAGTTTCTACAAGATATTTCTGGGGGGG